>JBBPNY010000138.1:0-36897 GCA_038091165.1 Rubroboletus pulcherrimus
GGCGCCAATCTGGGGCCGGATTATGGACGCCAACCGTAACTGTAACCCTGAAATACCCTTTTATGAAAATTTCTGGGGGGATCGCGCCATACTCGATTACTAAGCAGACTCGGAGTACCCCTTCCCAACGAAGGAAGTATTCATAAACTAGTGTCGAATTCGACGTCAAGTGGGCCGGGGTTTCTGGCCAAGTTCAAGATCCTTCAGCCTGTTCTAGGTCCCTCTATGGCTGGACCAGACCTCGGGCAACGAACGTTACTAACCCTCAAATCATGAATGGTGTGCCGCCCCTTGGTTCTTCAGCGTGTCGAGCGCCGACTACCAAGTTCGTCCTCGTTCTCGACGGAGAACCCGCTTGCCATAATGTAACCACGGTGAGTCGCCCATTCGAGCAAAGAGCTGTCACGGAGGACACCGATATCCATCTGTGCATCATTCCACGAATGGCTTCAGAGCGAAGATGGCAGTGTTACTTTCCGTTACATCCACCCTTCTCGAGAGCGGGATTTTGCAAGCCCATTACGAGGTTGTCGTCAGGTCATACCCTATATTGAGCGTGCACCGACATGAGGAGCTTCAACGTCCTCTTGATATACAAATGGCTGGAGCTTCCAAGTGTTTCATTTGCCACGTGTTGGAGAGATATCGAGTTGACCACCCTCAAGTCCTCGGACACGTCATGTTGTGGGGCATTGGCCAAGAGCGGCATGTCCACATATCCCCGCAGCAACAGTCCGGCGCGTGATCGCCCGTTGTCAGTGCACGACTTTGTAGTCTCGTGAATCACCTGAGCTGGCAGTGCGCGCTGGCACATCAATGCAAAATGGGAGGTGCCTATCCTTGGAGGACTCTGGCAACTAGCGCAGCTGAGATCACGTACGCGCTTCGCTGGCACATTGACGACGAAACAAGGACTTGATTGGATTAAAGAAGAAGCAGAACACATAAGGACTGTACTCACTGGACGTGGACCTGAGTTGGTGGATGACGACTGCGTTTCCGGATTCTGATCTCGGCAAGTGTCGAATTAATTTGTTCCGTGAAACTTGTCAGGAGGATTTCTAGGCGGTCTCTCACCCACCCGCGGGCGGATTCGAGTTATGTACTAGTACGTACAGAGGTTGGCGCTTCCTCACTTTTCCACTCTTTTCTCTTCACTCGTCTCTTTAACAGCCCTCCTCCAGCACTCCTGGACACCCCCGCAGCAATCTGCCTGTATCGAGCCGGTTTTCGATACAAGACTGCAACAACAGGGTCCTCGCAACACGCCGAGACAAGGAAGAAACAACGCAGGGTCTCGTTTGGAAGTATTTCGTTACGAGGCACAGCCAACACTCGACCTTCGAGGTGACCCTCTGCCTCGCGTCGTAGAGGTTGCCCTGACTTATCTCCGTCGCCATTTCAGTTCCGTGCTATCGTCAAGCTATCGCAAAACCCAACCGCGCAACAAATTTCCCGCTCGTGATCAAGTACCACAACAGTACTCGCGCCCGCCATCAAATTTAAACCAAGGTACGTCGTCAATGGGCTATTTTCGGAAATGCTTGGTCTCACTACATATTAGAACCCTCATAAGCGTGCCCTCTACTCTCACTTCACGCTCACCTGAACCCGTGCAAGCTAAACTATTCTGGGGAGTGTGCTCTTATTCTGGCCTGCAACAGCGACTCCCGGATCCGATCCGAAATCCGAGCGGAACGCATAACCCTCGAGGCGCGAAGCCCCAACGTCTCCTAGGACACTTGTGACTTGTCGGTAATAAGCGCAGATTTGCAGTGTCTCTCTGTTCTTGATCGAAGAGGGCGGGGACGTACGTACATCTCAGACGAGCGAACGTTCCATCCATCATTCTTCGATCGAAATCCAGTTCCATTTTCTTCTCTTTGGAACAGGGTCTGCTCTACGGCCGGATCCAACCTCGTTGATAAGTTTTCGTTTGATCTGATAAGTGCTGTTTCGGCCGATAGGACAGAGAAATGCTAGGCATGCGGGGAGACGACGGGCAGACGGAACAGGGGAGAACGGAAAGCAGCCCAGGCATCGGCGTTCGCGGAGATTTAGATTTGGGGTCTGCCATGAGGATCGTGGGCGGTGAGGGGGTGGATGCGGCGTGTCGTGAAAAGGACCGAGAGGCCGTGTCTTCGGGTGACGCGAACGAGGGTTCGGCGGACGCGGTGGCTAGAGAGAGCCAGAACGAATCAGCAACGAAGGAACTGGACGAGATGGAAGCAAAGCGGCCGGCTGGAGGAGCGGAGACGGCTGGGGTCCGTGGAGATCAACACGAGGCTCGGTCGAATCGCCGCGTGGGCATTGTGCATGCGCCGCGAAATTACAAACGCCCTCAGTCACTGCAGAATCTCAAGTCGAACGGCGCAGGAGGTGGTTATAGCACCACTATCAGCAGCGGTACCCGGTCCAACGGGACGACTACTACTACTGGCATTAATCCTCCGCCAGCCATCCCACCCCGTTCACCACTCCGTCCTTGCCCTCACTACCAGCCATCCCTTCCAGCACTCGGCGGAACAACACCCAAAGCGACCACCTTTGACATTGCCGTTGACCCCGCCGCACCTTCCATCGACGTTGACGAGACCGGCACCCAACTCATCCTAATGCCCTCCCTCCGCGAGAGCTTCGGAGGGTCTCTCACCGCCCTCCTTGCCACTCTGGAGGCGGAGACTATCCAAGACAAAGCCTTGCCTCTTCCACCCGACCACGAAGACGACCTCACCATCGACGACAGCGACGAGACAGAGGAAGAAGACTATGATCCGGACCCATCCCAGCCTTCCTCCATGGACAGCCTCACCCTCGACCTTCCAACATGCCCTGCTCCAACGGGTCCTACCTCACCCAATCAACCGACCGTCATGACAAAGAGAGTTCATGCCCTTCGCGAATTGCTTTCTTCAGAGCGTGCATACGCATCAGATCTCGCATTGATCCGCGATATACATATCCCACTCGCACTAGGCAGGTCACCCCTTTTTATGGCGGTCTACGCTAATCCTCTAACATGGTTCGTGTCGCAGGGCAACCGGCTCCTTTCAACACCAACGGCACGCCTAGCCCGCCACCCTTCTCGCCCGGTTCTGGATCAGGCTCCTCAACGCGAACAGTCTCCACTGCTTCCGACTCTTCTACAGCTTCTTCACAGCTTGGTCCCCCGATGACCCGGGACGACGTACGCATCATATTTGGGAACATCGGCGATCTAGCCATGTTCTCAGATCACTTCGTTGACCGCTTAGAGGAAGCCCTCGGTAGCGCACTCGACGGCGGCAGTGGCGAAGATGGAGTTGGCGCGCTATTCCTCGAGATCGTGAGTGTATATCTTCTTTGTCGTGCAGGCTGTGTTTCACACTTCTGTGCTCAGATCCCCGCCCTCGAGCCTCCTTACAAGACATACATCACTCGTCATCCGACTGCACTCGCACACCTCAATGCCCTCCCACCCTCTCCAGCGCTCTCGGCCTACCTGTCGCATACCCGAACGCTCGCATCTTCCCTGACACATGCCTGGGATCTACCCTCACTTCTCATCAAGCCCGTACAGCGGCTTCTCAAGTATTCACTTCTCCTTGGCGCTATCCTCGACGCCACTCCCGACTCCCACGGTGACCGCAACGCACTCGTAAAGGCGCGTGAACGAATGGAGGAAGTCGCGAGAAGCGTCAACGAGGACCGTCGACGTTGGGAAGTCGTACGCGAGGTACTCGGAGGTGCACCTATTCTCACCGCCAACGGAACAGGCAAGTCAAAGAAAGGCAACGGCACTGTCAATGTCGGCGTGGGAGCTGCCGCTTCTGCACATCTGAGCCGGATGAAGTCCCTCCGCGGGTCCAAGACCAAGGACGTCGCAGAGAATGCATCCGATAACGCAGAAGCTGTCGAAGTGGCGCGATTAGAAGGCGAGTTGCAGAGGTATGCAGCTTTCCTAGATAAGCTTGCCAAGGACGTGAAGGAGTGGCGACTCAGCATGCGCCACGCCTTGATCGCGTTATGGCAATGGGGCATCACGTTTGGTGCCGTTCTCGGGCTCACCCCGTCGCCGTCCGTGTTACTAGAGTCTTTCAATTCCGTTGACGAGCTCGATGCCGAAGGACGCTCGGAGGCATACGATGCGTTCACCCTGTTGCTGGCCAGCCTCCCAGGTCTCTGCGCGGAGCTCGAACAAGAGCTCCAAAAGTCGTTCATCCCTCTTCTCTGCAACCTGAAAGCGATGATGGAGCCCCCGACGAAACTCCTCAATGCGATGCACTCGCTCGAACCACTCCATGTCGCCCTCCTTCACACGCCCTTTTCGCCGTCCAAGTCCCGTCGTCCCGCACCCACCCTTCTCACCGCGTCACAATCCTACCTTGCCCTTCGCTCTGCGTTGTCAGCCGAATTGCCTATCCTGTTCCGCGCGATGAACAAAGCGACGGGGTTAGCGGTTCGTATCATCGCAGAGAGACAAGCGGCGTTCTACACCTCCGTTGGAGAGAGATGGGCTGAGCTGTGGGATGCGCTCAGGGTGGACGGGGAGAGATGTGGCGGGGCCGAAGAGACGTTGCGAGTGTGGTGGGAACGATGGGGCGAGGTCGAGGTGCGACTGTCGGTGATGAGGATCACGCGCAAGGACAAGTGGTGGACGGAGAGGGAGAAGGAGCTGCGGGATCTGGCTGTGCGGGGTGAGAAGGAGAAGGAAGGTGCGCGGGAGGGTAATGGGAAGGATCATCGGTCGACGAAGAAGTCGGCGGTACATGGGACAGCGACGCTCGATCCTGGACGTGCGTTGAACCACCAGCAAGCACCCCCAACGCCCTCATCCCACCATGCGAAGCGGCAGAACCATCAACATCAGTCATCGACCGACACCATACCTTCTAACCGCAGACGCAGTGGAAGTGCCTCGATCACTCCACAGATGCAGCGCCGACCGTCTGATGAATCGCTCCGGTCGGGCAAATCGGCCAAGTCGACTGGAAAGTCCAGTCGGAATAGTCGATCGGAGGAGGAGCCGCCGGTGCCTCGTCTCAAGCCCAACTTCTCGCAGACGAACGGTGGAGGCAGTAACGGGCCACCACGCACGAAGAGCGAGTCTGCGGCCTCGCCTCTGCAAACGATGCCCTCACAGTCCTCGCAAGTCCTTGTGGATTCCGAGAACCACTGCCCCCCGTCCCCGCTATGTCTTGACGTATTCGATGCCGAGGAACTGGATTCAGACTATAGAGGACGAACTCAGCGGCGGCCGAGCCTCAAAAGTAAGCTTACCGACACGTTCCGGCCTGCGCATCATCGTCGACGATCGTCTTCCGTCAAGTCTCTGGGTGCACCCTCGTCCGTCGCGCCGTCATACCATTCGACAGATGCACCTCTGCCACCGTACTCTCCTTCGCACCACTCACAAACGCATTCGTCCAACGGCGTGTCGTCCCCTTCGCATCAGACACGTCCATCGCCCACGCTTGCCGCCACGCGTGCGCTATACACTACGCGAGCCATCCACCCCTGCCTCCCACCTGCCGGCGTTTCATACCGCGGCCTTCCGTTCTTCCAACTAGTCTATGGCGACTCGTTTGATGTCCTGCGCGAATACGGACATCCCTCGACGCACGTCGATCTACCGCTGTATGTCGATGACGGGGAGGACTGTCTACTCCTCGTGCGAGCGAGGAGCAAAGGTGGTGGGTACGAAGCAAGCGATGTGGGTTGGGCGCTGGCGAGTTTCTTATTGCCAGTCGACTGAGCGATACGGTTGGCTCAGGAACGTGATCCATTGATGGACGTGTGGTCGAGACGTACTGCCAGGTTGGATATATCAGGTCCGTTGCGATACCCCTTCCCCCTGAACCCCTCTTTCTCCACTGTTACTGCGCTATCTGTCTGTCGTACCCACACACCATTCCGACCGCTGGTCATGGATGGACCACGCATTTGCATACTTCACGACCGCTTGGGAAGGTGGAAGGCCAGACCGAGCGGACGCTCTCGCACGCGCACGATACACGACACATCCTACACCGCCCGCATAACACACCATCATCGATCAAAGATATTTACGCGCGCAAGGCTAAGCCTTTTTTACTTAGATGCTTGTACTAATCCATTGTACACTGCCCACACATCACACTGCTCTGCTGACTTTTCTCTCTCTCCCATGATGCGTCCTCCTTTGTTCCTTTTCCATGTGCCTTTTTCTCCCTCTTCCCGCTTCTTTTACCCACTCCATTCCTGCTGTCTTGGTTTTTTTTCGTTCGATCGTCGCTGCAATTCTAGCATGGGCATTTCGTCTTTTTTTTTGTTCGTTGACGATGGGTTGATTGATAGATCTCGTACATGACTTTTTTCCTCCTCTTTTTTTTTTTTTTTTTTTGCGGTCAATTTGGCACGACGATGTAATAGACGTCAGGAAAGTGACAATGACATTTTTTAAAAACATGAAAAAAGGGGGGGGCGTATCCAGTGGTGACGGTGACGGTGACGGGCTTGGGAGGGAACGCGAGGGACAGTCGGGGCGTGTCGTCGCTATGGATTCATGCTGTGTACTGGGGCCTGCCAGAGCGCGAGGCACCGCTCTATCCCCGAAAGTCAAAAAATACGGTTTTCGATGCACCGGATGGAAACCGGCCGTGGCCAACGGCGGGGGACCACGGTCTACAAGGGAACTACGGGGTACGGGTACAAGAGTGACTGCTGCTACTCTATGAGGTGTGTTGGGGTATATATATATATGTCGACAGGATAGTGGGGCTTACACCGGAATGATGTTTGTTATCGAAACTGACTTGTGCAGAGCTAAACGCGACAATATTATATGACTTCTTGGTTCTTGTTTTTTTTTTTTGTGAGGGGAATCCCAAAAAATGGGATCACCCAAAGCATTTTCTACGTTCAGAGATGGGGCGCATTATACCCCTATCACGAGATCTAGTAGACATGAAATAGGGTTCATACTAAATCTGCAAACTTTGGTATGTAACGTTATCGCTTGACGACTCTACCACAACCCACTTATGGGCTTTTTCATTGTACGACGGCTTGCAAAAGAAGGGAATTCAGGGGTGGTTCCTTGTGCTAAAACCGGAGTGGCAGATTGCCTCACGCGTTCCAAGTTCACGTCGGCCGACAATACTTTTTTTCACCTCTACTCCCCTCAGGAGTACTCAGTAGTGAGTCTCAGAAATGACGCCTTCTACAGCCGATTCTGTCAAAAAGAGGCCTGGAAGACCTATGGACCGAGTCGACATTGATGAAAGTCGGACGGTTGGGCGGCGGCACGATCATCGAGCGGACGCACGTGCACGGCAATCTCCAACGTTTCAACTATGGATAACAGCGGGCGGAACGTCATGTCGATTATGAGGTGAGTTCGGGACGCTCTGCGCAAAAAAAAAAAAAACGAACACATTCTCAACGACATTTTCTCCAACATTCGACGACGAGCATCAAGCTGGTTGTATCGTTCGAATGTTGGCTCGTTGCATGGACCGCTTTCTGTTGAAGTTTGGGATTCGCTTTCGCGCTTCAATGGCGCGCCGATCTTTCGCAAGAACAAGGTCAAATTCTTTCATTCGTCGTATTCCCAGGCACAAGGGCCAAAGGGAAAGCGGCATCTCGAGACGCCTTCTCCCGAGGTCGGCATTCTCCTCACTCCTGACTCAACGACGATGACAGGTCAGTAGTTCCGTCCAATCAGAACTAACCGCGTGAAAGTGCATAATTGTAGATAGACCCGACATGAACATGCAGTAAGTTGTGTGTCGTGTGGATGCATTTACGCGCGATGATCTCGTCGTGCATGATCTTATTGAATAATCAAAAAAGGTGTCTGGTTCGCGCGACCTGATCGCCCGTACTCAGCGCAGCTCTGGGAAGATCTCCCGAGTCTGGCAAACCGCTTTTAGCAGAGTTTATTCACCATTCGGGGATATCTGGATCTAGTAGAGCGTAAGTCCATACACAGGGTACACCTTCAGAATGTCCTGGGTTCGCGGAGAGCAGGGTATCATCACTGCCTCTGAACCTGAATTCCCACTTGGGACCACCGCGAACGGTCGGATGGACTCAGACTCGCATTGGAATTGCACAGTCTGGATGCCGAAGCATTTACGTTCTCTCGTTCCCTGGTCAGTAGTCTTATCCAAAAAAAGTATCCTGGGTTTCGCAATTCCGCTTATACCCACCATGAGGAAGCAGAACGCCAGCCTGCCTTCTGACTGCGGCTATTAACAAACAAGCCGATGAACATGGAATTGCCGTACTACGCTGTTACTGCGTGGTGGAGCGTTTGGTTGCCAAGGTTAGTCACAATTTATATTTATATTTATATTCTTGGAAAGGACCCTACCCCAACCACAAGGAGGTTTGTGGGCCCTTACAGCCTTACCTGGCAGGATACTTCCTATTGTTCGCGATATCAAACCCCTTTCCATTCATCATACTGGAAGCCTGGAACCACCGTTGTCCGAAAAAGGAGTCGAACGAGATAAAGGCCTAGCCGTTCTTTCCCTGCCCAACGTGTCCATTTTCATGGTCACACATATGAACCAACGTTCCAAACCCGAGTGAGTGGGCACATCACTCCCACCTCATTCTCCGAACTTTTCAGCCCACACGATGAACCTCGTGTTCGTCTCTGTCTGGTGGGTAGATCGAAATTCGTTCAGGAATGGCAGTCATTGAGACCGCACCATAAGGTGCGCGAAGATGGAAGAACCGAGCACGAGAAGAACCGCTCTTTATTTTTTATTTATGTTCCTTTCCACGAACATTCCAGAACAATCCAGGTAGGATCGATATTGTCACCATGCCGTCCGGTGTATCTGCGAACGCGTCCACTGACACATGTCTTACCCCTCCAAAAAAACAAGTTCACGCTGTCGTTCAACTATGAAACGTCTGCTGCACACATAGGGCGACATAATGTCGTCGCCTCGCGGCACGGTACGGCTGCACACTGATCCGACAAGGTGACTCGGTTTTGGGGGGTTTTTGGTGAACGATCTGTCCGTCATGTGGCCACCCGCACGTACTCCAGGGTCTGAACGTCGAGGCCGAGGCCTGGGTCCATCACGAGAGTACAGTAGCACGATCAAGTTTTACGCATAGGGCAAGGGGAAGGCAGTTGAACGGCCCTCCGACGGACGACTGGCTGGCCGATAACGTTGGCCTTGCAGAACAACAATATTGATCCCGCCGGGATGAGCGTCGGATGGTGATTGCACATCCTTTTTTTGTTTGTTTCTTCCAAGAAGTTCCATCATGTTCTTATCAAATTGTCCAAATCCACTACACGTCGTTCGATACTACATATATCCACACAATTGCGTCAGAAGAAGCGAGAAGAGAAAAACATGGTTTCCATTTAGAAAAAAAGAAAACGTCAAATGCTCACACGCAAGTCAGGTTTCGAGAGTTACAAAAAAAAAACAAAAAAAAGCACGAGCAAAACAAAACGAGAGAAAGCAGGTAGCAGAGGAAAGCATGAGTGACCCATCTCCATCTTCTTCAGAATTGCACGTGTTCAGGCTCGTGTTCCTGGGGTGGGACGACATCGCCCCTGGCGTTGAGCGGCCAGAGCGAATTTTTGAAAAAGTTGGACGGATCGTATACCCGCTTCACTTCGCAGAGCCTGTTCCAGTTCTCTCCAAAGCACGCCATAACACGACCAGGCAGTTCATGTCTTCCTAGGAACTGCTCATGGAATTGGGACACCTCGAAGTCATCGAGCATGAAAAGGCTTACGCTGGGGAAAGGACCACCGATGGAGACAGGGGCGAGGGTCTCCGCAATCCACTAAATTCACATATTGAATGTGTCGTAAGAAAGAGGCGGAAAAAAAAAAGGATGTGGGGGCACACGTACCTCTTCGGCAGATTCGACACATCGTGCATCCTCAAAGTCGATGTCCCATTGATGAAGCGCAGCAACAGTGAACGCTGCCTGACGCTGGGACTTTGGCAAGCTACTGTTCTCAAAGTCCACCAGGGCTCCTCCAGCGAGCTCGAAGAGCCAAGCTGTCCATCAAGTGTCAGCAGAGTCAATTCGAGAATTCGAGGCTACGTACTGCAGCCAACAGGTGTCTCGGCGAACTGCAGCACCGTCTTGTTGACGATTTCGTCGGGGAGTGAGCTGATCAGTGCGGAGCGAATGTACCACTTGTTTCCCGCTGCGTCGATGTTCCTTCAATACCATTCTGCACCAGATGTTGATGCAAATGACATACCTTTCCCTCTCAGCACCTGGGCAACACTGTCCTGTTGATGCAAAAAGGATTTCTCGTCCACTTCGTTTAGCAAGCAACGTTCACCATCCCAAGACGAAATGGCCTGAAGAAATTCATGTCCCTTTATTTTGGGCCCAACATAGCACATCTGAATGACAACGAGGGAATCTTGACCAGCAGGCCCTGCCGTGAGGAGAACATTGGCGTAGAGCTCGCGCGGAGCGCCCTTGACACAGTCACGAAAATGCTTGATGAGCGACGGCGCAGTTGCTCGGTGGAAGCGGCTATGGAGAAAAAAAAGGTGAACACTAGTGTTAACGAACGATTGTGGATCTCACTAAATGAGACTGCCAGCGAACACCACAGGGACTGGGAAGGCCCTGGCTTTATAACGTGTAACGACTCCAAAAGCAGGACCGGCTCCGCGAAGCGCCCACCAAAGATCTAGGGTGCGATCAAATCGCGCGAAAAGGCGCAAGCATCACGAAACTGACCTGGATATTCTGTTTCGCTGGTGATCACAATGCGTCCGTCTGCGAGTACCACTTCAGCCTCGACAAGATTATCGATGCTCAGTCCGTGAAGACGGCCAAGGAAGCCAAAGCCTCCAAGAAGCATGACAGCAGAACCAGCCGGATGAGCGGCGCTGAAAATTAGTCATTCCATCAGACTGTCATTTCGGATCAGTGAAGGGTCACTAACAACGGGATGTGGTACGGCACAGCACTACGTCCACCTGCCAAGGATTGCGCTTCCAAGGGGTTGGCAGCACAAAACTGGTCAATTTCTTTTTGTCTCATTCCTGCACCAAAGGTAACATAGGCGTGCGAGTGAATAGGGGTTGCATAGGTGAGCATGTTTTGCGTGGAAGAGAGGAATGCGGGGGAAGCAAACATCGAGGGAGGCAAATACCGTACAAGTCGAGATGTCGAAGGCGCGGGCGGAGGGTTCTGAATTGGGCCATCGTCAAGGTAGCCAAACGGATCTGCAGCAACTGATGGAGAAGACACCTGAGGCTGGGGAGGCGGAGTTGGGGGAGATGTCGGCGGGATGCCCTGAGTTAGTATCACTGACTGTGCGAAAGGGTTTCTGACTGGTGATACTTGGATACTTTCGCTAGGTATCGCGGGGCTGGCAGAAATCTGAGGCAAAGAGTCGTCGGTTTGGAGGGAGTCATCCAACCTTCGCCGATTGGACGGGCGGAGGAATTCGGATGTATTTACGGGATGGAGGAAAGTTTCGACGGAGTGCGAAGACGTAACATACACGCGGAGTTTTGCGTCATCCTCTCGTCTGCGTTTGCTACTTGCCGCGATGTCCGAGATGTCCGGCGCGGCTCTTTCCTTGCCTTTGCTGCCGGGTGGCGGCATGTCTCTGATGCTCGTAAAGGATCCATCGTCCTTTGGAGGTTCCATGTCTGCTTGGACTATCCTGCTGAGATCGACGATGATATCGCCACCGACGGCCCAGCCAGCTGTACCATAACCACCTGCTTTGATGGAAATGGCGAGCGAGTGGTTCTGGCAGAAGACAACGATTCTGGAAGCGAACGCGCGGTGTCAGAAGCGGATGCACGTGTTTCTGAAGTGTGCTTGCGACTCACCGGCTGACGTCCTGAGCATCCAAAGGACATGCCACGGCCAGGGCGGCGACTTTGACGTCGCCGTTGAACATTTTGGAGTAGTCTACGAAACTAGAGGGGATGCAGGACCGAAGATGAAGAGCACGATGTGCGACATACCTGGGATCCGTCGGGAGGTAGACATCGCCGCGTATTGTAGCGGTGAGCTCGGCGAAGAGGTTAGGGGGGAAAGTGCGAGTGTCTTCTCCAGACATGATGGTGATGAGAACGAGAGGGAAGAGGTGATAGTGTGGACTGGGGGGAGACGGGGGTCTTTTAAAGAGCTGGAGCACTCCCTGATCGATAAAAGGGCGAGCTGGAATAATTAATCTTGATTTGTAAATGAAAGACCGCACCTTCCGGGGCACTCATGTGTCCATCGTTGCTGGACGGAAGAGAATTATTACCACCAAGCTTCTCTGCTGCAATGTGGACGAGGCGATGAAGGTTAGCCCCGATGTTCGCTGTGTGGTGTGTACAAGTATGCTGGGCATCCGGATCTGGCAAGTCCATCAGAACCTGACCTAACGGCGAGCTCGATTATTCTTGCCAAGATCTTGTCCTACTCCCGGCCTAATCGTCGGACACACCTTGTCTTGTCCCGGTCTTGTCCCGGTCAATGAGCAGCCGCACGATGGCACGCCACTTTGTAAAATGCACTGGTACTACGTTTGCACCCTTGAACTGTTTGGGCACTGGCACTTACTATTTTCTGCAGGCTCCACCCGTCGACTGCGCTTCTGAGGGCAGTCGGCTTCTTGGTGGTGCGCGCTCACGTCGCAGTCGCGGAGGTCGTACTTACGGTAATCCATATCTTTCCACAGTGCTCCACAAGATTGACGCTTTGTACACCCGAATCCAGGGTCGCGCCACTTTCCCGTTTCTCCATCCACACCCCCGTTGCAGAAGCATCCCTCGACAGAATGAGAATTACGTTGCAACACCCACCTGAAATAGTGATGGGGTCCCTTTGCTTGCGTTATTGAGCTCCACTCTAGTGGACACGATTGAATTCATGCCCGTGCATACTCCGCGGAATCAATACGTCAATCGACAAAGTGGCACAGCGGTGATCTCCATTCTCTCCTATCTCTCAAACATCCTCGTCACGAGCGGCGACCGACACCGCTAATGGCAGTTGAGAACCAAGTTCAATTTCACCGTCCACCACCGGAACCATCACGAAAGACGCCCCACGGCGAACCTTTTCAGATCGATCCGTCATCGCAACCTCAAACTTGCCAATAATTTCCACGAGGAATGTTTGCATCTCGATTACGCTGTTGGCAGATATATTCGCGATCTGGTCAGTATTTTGCGGTTATAGTAAGAAACGTTGCGTACGCAAAGCGCCACCCCAGACATGCGCGGGCGCCACCCAAGAATGTCATCCTGTCATTTATTTAAGAAAAAGGTGTGGAAATGGATTCCTGAATGATGCCAAGTATGACTCACAAGTTTGCATAAACCCCAATGGACGCGACTTTCTTTCCACTTGCCACACCATCAAACCATCGGTCAGGGTTGAACTCATGTGCATCATCGCCCCATAACTCTGGAATACTGTGGGATATCAGATAAGGATAAGCGACGCGACGCTTCTAAAAGTGTGCACAACTGACCGATTGTACGCAGCGATCGACGCCACTATCCGTGTCCCTTCTGGGACGGCTATTTCAGTGAGAACTTCACCAGTTTCCGTGGTAATTGGTCGGGACAGTGGAATAATGTCATCTTTATCGGCAATACGCTGCGCGTGAGGCACCACAGGGTGATACCGTAATCCCTCCTAGTCACGAGGCACACAATGAATCAAACCAGTGCACGACATGGAGTATCGAATTATGTACCTTGATCATTGCCGTGGTATAAGGCATCGCATCGAAATCCACCATCGTGAACTGCGTATCACCGCGTGCCCGGATAGCAGCCTCTGTCGCTCGGATCTCAGCACGGAGTCTAGACTGCATTTTCGGATGCCGCGCAAGCTCTAAGAGGAGCCAGCTCAGCGAGTTTGACGTCGTTTCGTGTCCCGCAAACAAAATCGTACTGATGATGTTGTCAGGCGAACGACCACAAGGCAAAAATCAATTCATGCTGCGTACCGCATCTGAGATAATACCTCCTCTTCTGTCATCTTGTTCTTTGCCTCTGTGTCCATGTTGGACTTGACTGCGAGATGGTCAGTAACGCTGATGAGGAATGTTCAGCATCGCCTACCAAGCAAGGTGAAAATGTCCCGGCCCCCCTCTCCTGCCAAGAGGGTCTGGGTTTTCTCCCGCACCATTTCTTTTGCTACTTCCGTAACCACCTTTTTCGCCTCGCGCGCGCGCTTAAGCCGAGGGTTTGATCCGTGATCAGCTATCCACTCAAGTATCCGTAGCGGGATATACTTGGAAGCTGCCTGTACGAAAACCTGCTGTGTAGAGGGACGTCCGAAGACGTCGCACCTGGGAACAACACAAAGTCACGTTACAGTCCGAAAATAAGGTCGCAAGAGAACTGACATCATATTGTTATACTTCCTAAATAAGGGATGTTCATCGTTGTGGACGGAGTCAAATTGAACATCGAATGCAGCTGGAAGGTGGTTAGAGGGTTCATTCTCATCACGAGGGAAAAAAAGACGTACCTTGGCCAATGGCATCCAGTGTTCCACGGGAGAGCCAAGTTGGGATATTGAGCACGACCTTCTGGTCACTACTGCTCCCAATGGCCTCCATCCATTTCGTGCACATCTACGTTGAAAGTAAGACTGGCAAAAGCAGGGGGAGTTCATGCATGAACCCACAGCTTCAGCACATCCCTTGAAGGCGTTCAAGAAGGCTTTTGATTCCGGCAGGCCAAATCCTGGAAGGAGGATCTTCCTTTGTCGCTTATGATCCTCGCCTGCCAAACGGTTATCAAAAATCCAAACGATCGAACAACTTGGAATTACCGTCGGCCCAAATTAACCCCTCTCCATTTACCAACCGGGAAATAATGCGGAGATTGGGTTGTTTCGGATACGAGTAGGCCTCGGTGTTAAATATCCATTGGAATGCCTTTGGATCGGCAAGCAGAAGTTGATCCCCCTAAAATCCAAGAATACACAGAGTTAGATACCAGTACGACACCTGTGATCGATTGAACTTGCTCCAAAGATAGTCTTGAAGCGAACGACGTCCCCATAGAGCCTTTGCCATTCAAAGTCGGTTAGACCGACCGGACGTTGGAATAACTCGGGCAAGTTTCCTGGACGACGTCACCAATGTAGCGAGCGGACACGAAATAGGGACCTACCAAGGAGGAACGAGGATGACTTGGGGCCCCGGATTTTGGGCAAAGATGGGCGAGTGCAACACTTGAACAAGGCATAGGCGAGAGCGAGGGCAGTCAGGCACGCTACCACAGAACCAGAGATCATGGTGAACGAGTGGGATGAGCAAACACGGAGAAGGCTGAGCATTTATGATGGAATGACGCCTTGTCCCAGCGTTCCAGCATGACAATGACAGTATGATTAGCAGCCGTTGATGCCAGGCCGGGGTGTCGGGTGATCGGTGTCAGGGATACATCCCGAGAAGCTGCGCCAAGAGGCAAGCCGTGGAGCGCTACAAGTGTGTGGCCAAGGTGAATTCCTGTCACAGGCCAAAAAGAGGATGGGTTACTGCTTACTTGTGTCATACATCTTACATGTTGGGGTCAGGAGTCTCGACTTCGAAGGCGACTTTCGATCGAGTTATCGCATGTGTCGGTTCGTCTACTTTGTCATGAGACAAAGATTTCACGGCTAGACCGAAGATGACCAACTGTTTGTGCAGTTGGTGTCTCAGCTCTTGTCTTGAAATGCAAATGATGTTCGAGTCAGCGGGCGCCAAGACAGCAATACAAAGACGCACTGAAGGGCGCAAGAGGCCAGTTTTGTCGAGAACGTTCGAAAAAGATCCTCTGATGATCTCCCCGCGCCGTGGGTTCGTTGTGTGGTGTACTGAGGATCCAGACGTGCCCTGGTCTTGAGGACTGTCTGGGTCACCTGAAGTATGTAAAAACAAGCGAGTTCAACCAAGGACACGCTCGTTGGAGGGAGTCAGACAAAGCCTAGTGTAGTAGTAGTCGACGTGTCACTTTTTCCACATTCATCGTTCTGGACGCTACGCACGACAACGACCATCACCGGTCACCGTTGCTACTGCTGGCGTTCGCATGGACTTTCTTTCCCAAACCTACATTGCCCTTCGAGGGCCGACTGGCGCGCCGCAGTCACCGACGGACACGATCGCGAAGCTCAGCGACCGCCTCTCTCCCTCCACACTCCTTGCCGACAGACGCGCTGCCGTCCTATCACTCAAGGGCCTCACTCGAGATTGCAAAGCAGAGGTCGGCGAAATCGCCTTTCCCGGTCTCATACACGTCTTGCAAAACGACGCGCAAGTCGATGCAGACATCGGGAAAGCCGTCCTCGAAACGCTTCATCATCTATGCGAGGTGGACGAACCGTCGAAAGAGCTCGGTCTCAGGCATACCGACTACCTTCTCGCCAACGAGCAAGCGACCCATATCTTGTTTGCCCTTCTCAGCGACGCTCATTTCTACATTCGCTATGCGACGCTGCAGCTGTTCGCAACCCTGCTTCAGAACAGACGCTCGGCAGTCCAAGCATACTTTCTCAAGGCACCCAATGGCGCACCCAGCATCATATCGGTGTTGGAGGACACGCGTGAAATCATTCGAAATGGTGAGTCGATCGACCGCTTTGGATGAGCATATCGGAACTGGACCGTTTTGTTCCTCGTACTGACGAGGATACCCCTAGAAAGTATCGTCATGATACAACTGTTAATTTCGCAAAGTCCCGATATCCAGAAAGTCCTTGCTTTCGAGGGTGCTTTCGAGAAGCTATTCAACATCGTCGCTCAAGAGGGTGGGGTCGAGGGTGGGGTCATCACTCATGATGCACTGCGGTGTGCAGATGGTTTGTTGCGTTTCAATACTTCAAATCAGGTATGTCTTCCATTCTTTATTTGCTGTCGATACTAAGTTGTGCAGAGTTACTTCCGTGAAACATCGCTACCGGCCCTCCTGTGCTCCCTGTTACTCTTTCCACCAAATCTCCAACTACAGGACTCTCCTCCCCAAGAGTTTGCGTTGCAGTTTTGGGATCAGCAAAAGACCGCGAACATAAATCTCATCATTGGGATCATGGGTATGCTTGTTGGTTCAAAGGGCAGCAGCGTCAGTATCATCCTTGTCGTCCTTTTCTCATCTCAACTGATTGTGCTCTAGAATCAAGAATCGATGTTGTTCGTCCGATGTCTCGTGGAGCTTGCGCTCGCCTCGAATGCACCTACTCCCCTGAAGACCCAGGTAAGCACCTACTTGGTCTCAATCCCTGATCTTATGCCCGACAGGCACTGCGTTTACTTCCCAGTAATCTTGCATTCCCCTTGTCTGACGTCATTTTGACGCCCTACATGCCCGTTCCCGAGACAAATGGTGAAGAGTGGGATAGATTAGAGCCTGCATCTGCGCTCGACGTGCTCGTAGAGCTCGCCTTGCATGGGGAATACAATGGTTTGTACGGTGACCGACGGTCGAAGGATGCTCTCGAGTTGCGTGGCGCCGCTCTCAATGTCTTCGGTGTAAGTCCTCCCTCCCGCTCTCCCCCTCGTCGATTCAAATATCCCCAAGAATTTCGTCCGCAAAGAGGAGATCAGGCAAGCGATCATCCAAGGCATGCTCCCTCCGGAAGGTGCGCACCCGCTCCAGCACGTTCTGCAGGTTCATCGTACCAACCCTCGTTGCAGCCCCAACGCCAGCTCCGTTGATCTCCCCACTCCTTCATGCCTTGTGTATCCCACCCACCTCCCCGCTCAACCTCATGAACGTCACGACGACCCACTTTTCTACTCTCCTCTTTGCGCATTTACTCGCATCCTCTCCACGCTGCAAGGCGCTCGCACGATCCATCAAGCCCTCTTCGGCGCTTCCATCCTCCACACCCGGTCAAGGCCAGTTTTTCGTCCCAGCCGATGGTACACTGCCGACACACAGTGTTCCGGAGCCAGACGACGACGATGCGCCACAAAACCTTATCCCACTCTTCACCGAAAATCTCTCCTTGTCTTTCTTGTCGAAATCGCGGGTGGACATCGCGGACGAGAAGGAAATGAGGGAATGGGAACGGCTGATTGTGGGGTACCTTTGTCTTCTGGCACAGTGGCTCTGGGAGGACCCCAAGGCCATCAGAGAGTTTCTCGAAGCTGGTGGATTGGGCGTGGTAAGTCTTTACATACGGATTCGTTCGCGCTCGTCTCGAACTGCTTTTCCGCTGTCACAGCTTGTGGAACCCATCAATCAGACCACGGAAATAGAAAGCCTCGTCCCTGGTCTCTGCGCGTTCCTTTTAGGTTTATGCTACGAATACAATCGCGAACCTGGAGAAATCACACGGTTGGTGATCATTCCTTGTTGTCCCCCTTTTTTTTCTTTCAGTGCCCACACGCTTATCATGTGACTCTATTTTTATTTTTATTTTCCGCACAGATCGACGATACACCCGATCATCTCTCGGCTCGGCGTTGATGCGCTGATCGGTCAAATGACGCGTTTTCGCGAAGACGACCGGTTCAAATCGGTCACTCCCGAGTCGACGGTCATGTCCTCCCGGACGTCGTCCGGCGCCGGTGTTGACCCTAACCAGAATCCAGTCGAGCAAGAAGGCGAGATCTGGTTCGACTGGGGTTTTGTCGATTTCTGGAAATCGAACCATCGTGAGTTCTGCGCTGCATTCAATTATTGGTAGTCGTGTGAGAGATGGACTGACGGAGACTGACTCTTCCTGGCATTTTGATTGATCTGCGGACTGGGTTGGCGGGGAACTAGACACGGTACAGCGTGGGTTGAGCGCGGACCCCAACGTGTTGTCCTCTTCAACGTCTTCGGGTATGTTTTTTCTTTTCTTTCTTGTACTGTTCCGGGGTGGACATTGTCTCCGTTTCTTCTTCTTCTTTGAAATTGTAGGCCCCAGCGCAGAGTCTGCCATGTTGATCAACTCGCTGCGCGATGTAATCCGCACACAGGCGACCGAGATGGACACGCTTCAAGCCCAGCTCAAAGACCTCACCACGAACTCTTCTGCGCAGGTACGTCTCGTGGTTCCTTTTCCCTCCTCCCTCTCCCCTCATGCTCGTTCGCCCGACGCGCGATCATGACCTCGTCTCTCTCTCTTTTTTGTCGCTGAAACCGTTTTCCCGGCTAATGGACAGCACCTCCTCCAGCTCCAGGACCTCCACGCACGCATCGCTGATCTCGAGGCTGCGTTGGAAGAAGTGCAAGGGAATAAAAAGGACGTGGAGAAGGAGCAGGAGGATCTGCTCGTGTTGCTCGACGAGATGAGTACGAAGCGGAGACGGGACAAGGTGCGGATGAGGGAGGTTGGGTTGGAGGTGTCCGAGGATGAAGGGGAGGACGATGTCGACGATGAGGGAGAAGAGGAGGAGGAGGAGGAGGAGTGAAGAGGGAGGCAGAGGGAGTGAGAGCGTGGGTGTTGTCTAGGGGCAGTCGAAGTGCGGACGGGGGGTCCCATGAGACATTCCGTGACACCTTTTCGTGGCTCGTACTTGGCGGTCGTTGTAGTACAGAGAGTTGAGAATTACCGAACAAGACGAGACAAAGACTGAATTAACGATCGAAGCCCAGTGCTCGACCATGGTGCTCTAATACATAAGTATAATTAATGCCAACGGACAGATGGATGTACTACATGAAGGTAACGAGTTACAGTTTACACGGAGACGAAATAGAAAAGAGATATGGACAGAGTGGTGATTAAAATTCGTGCATGCGGCCGTGTTCGTCTCCTCGATACGGTCGCAAATCCGCCTTCCGCAGCTGCCAAGATTCCCCAAGCTCAGAGAGACCCGCAAGTCATCTCAAGAGAAAAAGATAGAAAGAAAAGAAAGAAAAGAAAGAGAAAAGATGCACCGTGGATGCACCACGCCCAGAGTGATCGCAGAACTTGAATCACACCGCCTGCCCGATCGGCACCTGCGTCCACGCATCCCACCACGCCATCCGCCGACGCTCGTTCCCAAACCCTTCCAAAAGCTGGATCACACGCCATACATCCCCCCAATCACTTCCGAGCCCAAGACTGACACGGATGACGCCCAACTCCCGCCCAACGAGCGTCTCGACAGCCTTGAGCGTCGCTCCATCGCACAGACGATCCATGACGTTTTGGATGCCGAGGAGCGCCGAGGCACCACCGGGATTGCACATGCAGCCCGTGCGCAGAGAGATGTTGTGCATCGTGGCGACGTGTTCGATGAATGTGTTTGGGAGCATGTCACCGGTTGGCTGTTGAACAGGTGAGGATGGCATGAGCGTGCTTCTCGTGCAGGTGGCAAGCTTACTCACGGAGAGGATGATGAAAGAGACAGTTGAGCCGGTGTCGGACTGTTCGCCGATCGACTTGAGGCGCCGAGAGGGCAGCCTGGAGAGAATCTTGGCGACGGGCGTGCCGTTTGTATCATGGCGCAGTTCAGCCATCGATGATGTTAGGAAGTGCATCAGACACGACAAACGGAGCGGAAGGAAAGGGAGGTAAGCAGAGAGAAATCGAAGGCCGTCGGTGACCGCCGACAGGGTTAGGTAGTTGACTGTTCCATCCTGCGCATACGGTGAGCTATGTCAGGGTATATGGTTTGAGGGCAAGTTGATACCTCGAACTGTTCATGCAGCTTCCCCGCTCTCGTAACTAGCGTTCCGGGAACTTGTACAACATCCACTGTGCCGCCGGCAAACCACGGCCGCTTTAACGTAGCCAAAAAGCTCTCTTTGACGATGAGCGCTCCGACGCCAGTAGGATATCCGAACATCTTGTAAAAACTGACAGCCATTGCATCGACAGGGGTTTCGGTCAGCGATATGACAGAGGTAGGCGCCAAGGCAGCGGCGTCCAGTAGAGTGTTGTATCCGAGAGAGGAAGCATAGCGGAGGATTGAAAGCGGATTTTTGGAGTTGGAAATATTTGATTGGCCGGTGAGTGCGAAGAGTGACGGTGTGGACGAAGAAGTCGGGCGGTTAATTCGAAGAATATCCTATAGGAAACTAGGTTCAGTGAGAGAACGGCGCATATATGCAGGTGAGATGGCGCACGAAGGACAGGCAGGTCTATCTTACCTTGGCAATTGACGGTTCGAAACCCCCAGTAGGGGTTGAAGGGATATAATGTACCTGAGCGCCTCGTCGTGCCGCGAATTCACGAATCCCATGCACGCTATTATGGGAATCCGCACCGAGAACAAAAGAACTATCCTCCTGGAAAGGAAAAGCCTCTCCGACAAGCTTGAGCGCCCCCGTCGCATTTGGGGTAAAGATGACGGTATAACCCTTCGGCGCTTGAAGGAATGAAAGCACCATTTCCCTGGCTTCGTCTGCACATTCGGAGGACAATCTGGAGCTATCGTGGGATCAGTTGAGGTTGGTTAGACTCTGCGAGAATGCGAGCTTACCTATTACTGACTGAATGGGTGTTACCCATGATGCTTTGTGTCAAAAAATCGCTATGGACGCGGACGAGGCACTCGGGATGTTGGGCGCCACCCATATAGTCGACATAGGTTTCGCCTACGCGGTCGAGTCTAGCGAAGTCAGTTCGCCGGAGAGTGTCTATGATCCAGGTGTTTCGGAATTCTGGGTATGTTTGTAAGAAAGCTGAGTAAGCAAGGGGTGCTTGTTCGCCAAGTGGTCTCAATTGGGCGTGGGAGACATATGCAGATAGAGATGGGCGGATGTGAGAAGGGGGAGATGGCGTGGAGACACCGGGGGACGGAAGGGGTGGGGGGAAGATGCAGGGGTAGGAGTCGCTATCACAGCGGGGTCGATACTTCTCGTGGAGGGTGTCGTCTGAGGAGAAGGATTTGTTGAGTGAAGGGTGAGATCTGTGGGACTTTAGAGTGATGTGAGAGACGGGAAGAGGGGAACTGATGACATTGATCTGGGGTCGATCATCCTGGGCAGATATGCAGGAGTATTTGTTGCCCATGGCGAAGCGGATGAAAAGATAGCACTGGTCCTGGTCGGATGGGATACGTTTATAGGTCCTGCGTATACTAGGAGGGTGCGGCACAAACGGCAATGCATCTAGAGGGCGATCTTTCGGAACACAGACGCGGCCACCGTGTTGGTGAGCATGAGGTTCGGCCTACGACATCAGTTCGCACGTACGTTTCTTGGACAGCTTCGTCTTCTCATCATGTATCTGCAGATTTGTGCGGTCCACAGCCTAGGGAGCCGGCACTCCAGACACGGCTGAAATCCGGGCGAGATGGAATGGTCATGATGCTGTCACATGAATCATGCACTATTCAAATGCCTTTGTCAAAAATCATAGCCTTGACCAGGAGTAGAATAGCGGGGGTACATACGTATACCAAATCGTTGCGCATCACCGCTGATGAGATCTCGCACTGGAAGCACTGAACACTACATAAATATTCGTGCCGGTGTTCCCACACGCCGCAATACGATGTCAGGGGGGCTCCACCCGGTGGTCTGGCGTGTGCACAGTATTGACCATGGCAGTACGTTCCTCTGGCAATTGACAGCTTGCGGTCGTGCCTAGTCGGTTGGCAGCTGCCGGTGCCGAGCAGCGACACTTGAGCGTCATGCACACGGCGGATGGCGGTGGCATTCACACGATCATAGATGCAAGGTTGGAATGCTATCGGACCTCAGTTCGTAGGCACCGCACAGCGACGACTGTCCTCCCCCGCGCGGGGAAGAAACGCACATGCGCAGTCGTATGGCGGCGCGCCCGTGCACTACATCAACATTGTGTCGGGCGGTCTCTCGCGGTCATTTTCTATCCTAAAAGTAGTTAGGCTCAAGACGACCGACGGTATTCTTCATCCATTTGAACCAGAAGCTGGCAAAGGTGGAAATAAAATTTAAGCTTATCCGCTTTGGGTCCGGAAGAGTCTCGGTCGCAGATTGGTGGATGACACAGCCACTCAACACTACTTGCCTTCCAAAATATCACTCATCAGGGATTCCTGCAACAGGATCTGTCGGTCGTTTTATGTCGGTTTTATTTTATTATTTTATTATTTTCTAGTGCTCACCCGTGTTCGCTGGCAGTTTCTTTCCGACCGACAGTTCATCCTGGCGAACCTCCACAGATTCAAGCTCCAATCGCGTGAGCAATTGCCACTGACAACACGCTCCTCACGCGACCAGTTCAGACACGTCCTCTCTCGTTTCATCACTGCGTCCATGTCTGGTTCTCTCTCTCAACGCCAGCCCTCCCAAGTCGTCATCCCAGCAACACAAAATGGCGGTCTCAAAAAGATGCCCCCGTATTGGTACCCGTACACGACAATGGCCAAGGAGCGGTGGCTTGGAAGGGAAATATTAGAAATCATCTCCACAGAGTTCAGAGATCGCAGCATGGAGTATTATGTGGGTGCGCTGTCCCTCTCATGTCATCTGTGCGATCTTGATGGATGTGATCTAGAGGTACGCTCTAGAATCAGGTGTCACGACGATCAACGGAAAGGTTGCAAAACCGGACACCGTGGTCAGGAACGGCGACCGTATCGAGTCAGTGTTTGCCCGCAATAAAACCGGAATGTTTCACATTGACCGTGTGGATATGGTTCAAGGAACGTCGTTCATCGGCATGAACCACCTGTCACAGCCACCCCGGTCAATATCGTACTCCACGACAATGAACGGGATTTCCTCGTGATCGACAAACCCGGTAGCATCGTATGTTATCCCTCTCTCTCTGTCGATCAGACTCTCAAACACGATCTAGCCTGTACATGCATCGGGGAGATATTACCGACACAGTCTCGTCGAGATACTCAGATACGAATTCGGCTTCGACAAAGTATACAGTGCGTCTCGTGTCCTGTATCGTCTCACCAGTCCCTCATGCCACCCTGCCACCCACAGCAATCAATAGATTGGATAGACTGACTTCTGGTCTTATGATAATACCACTTAACGCCGTTCTTGCGCGATCTCTCACGAGTGAATTCATGAACGGATCTGTGAGGAAGGAATACGTGGCGAGATGCAAAGGGGAGTTTCCCGCGTGCGTTTCACCCGTGGACCTCAATATATATAATGATATGTTGACTCGCTGGTTTTATTCAGGGAAGAAGTTGTGTCTCAGGAACCATTGTTAACTGTAGACAGACAAATGGGACTCAATATCGTACATCCGGGAGGAAAGGTACGGTTCCTACCGCTTTACAATCTCCGTTTTCATTCTTGGTAATGCCCTGCCAGCCAGCCAAGACGGTATTCAACAGGCTCCACTATGACGCTAATACCGATACGAGTGTCCTCCGCTGTACGTTCCCACTTGTATTCCTACCATAATCTAAACTAAGCGTTCTATCTTATTGTCTAGGTCGTCCTTTTACGGGTCGCTGTGAGTACATTCCGTCTTTCGTCTTTCGCCCTTAATGTTCCTTTTGTTGGCTCCGTCATCCTCTTACCACGCTTGGTGCCCCTTGCCCTCCTATCAACGCTGTCGTAACATCATGAACCTTAAGCGCATCAAATAAGAGTTCACCTCCAATACCTCGGACATCCCATCGCTAATGATCCCGTCTACTCGGAAGAGCGAATATGGGTAAGTTTCTTTCCGTTTCGATCACCATTCGACCCGCCAGCGAATAGGGTGTACCCTTGTTCTTTTCATTTCTACTAGTCATCACATACTTTCCTTATGCTTCTTAGCCCCCCCTCTCACACTTGCCGCTCGACCATATGCTCACCTTCTCTGGTGCACACGCAGGGTCCGAACTTGGGAAAAAACGGTATTGACGTTATACCTAGCTTCGAGCGGTCCGCGCCCGCCCCACCCGAACACCTCAAGAGTGACGATAGCCCCGAGTCATCAGCCACCAGCGGCACATGGATAGATCCCAGACCGGACTCGGGTGAGAATGAGGACGAAATTGAGAAAGCATACCCGCAACGTAAGAAGTTACTTCCTAGAGAAACCGGTCACGACATCGGCATGGGCTCTCCGGTCCCTCTCTCTGCGGAGGCTGTCCAGATTATCACGCGCTTGAGGAACACGAAGGTCCGTCATACGCTTGTCGTGCACTTGTTCTTTTCGCTCCCTCCCGATATCGGGAAGGCGCGGAACTCGCACCGCACTTTCCGTTCCCGTGGGAAAGAATGAACAGTTACGTTTCGTTCTTCTTACTCTCATCCTAGGACGAAGACGAGGATTGGAGCCGGTGGCGAGATGTCGTTTTTCGGGCCAAGGGCGCGCTGACACCGAAAAGCTTCCGACGGCCACCGCCGCTGCCGCCGCAGCACAGGCGTAAGAAGGGCGGGAGGAGCATTCTGGAATCAATGACTGCGGAGAACGACCCCCAACCCTCTGGACAAAGTACAGCCTTACCAGAGGACCCCGCAGAGCGCCATCCAACGCCTCCGTTACCCCAGTCTGAGAGTGCCGCTCAAAAAGCAAAAGCACAACTTACATCCGGCAGCGATACCCCCGCGCCACCTGTTGTACCTGAAGACCCATCGCAGCTAACTTTGGCCGACGCCACTTCCCGCCTCTCATCGCTCGTTGCACCCGAACCCGAGGCAGACTCAGCCACGGGAACGCTCTATTGCCCCGAATGTTATCTGCCGCTTCATCCGGACCCCAAGCCGGAGAAGCTCTACATATTTTTGCATGCGCTGAAATATGAGCTGAGTTTGGGGTGTTTTGAGACGGAAATGCCGGATTGGGCCAAGGAGGGGTGGAAGTGGGAGCGGTGAATGTTAATGAGGTTTTGAGTGCGGTAGAAGGCGCGTGGTGTTCGCATCCAACCTTTGGTAACGTGGCGTTGAAAGTGGGGGTAGCGATGGAGGTAGCTCCATTCACGCTGGGCTGGGCTTTTGTGACGTGTCCATGTTGACGTCGAGGGCTTGTGTTGAAATAGCCCTGCCGCGACGCATCAAGCTGAGTGCAGGGACAGTGACCAACAGGGGCCAATACCCGTTACACCAGCGATTATGGTATCTTGTCTTCGAAACCTGCCTTTTTCCAGTTCCATATTTTTTGTAGGCATCAGTACAGTACAGCTTATCAGCGCGTGACCCGGGCGCAACCGGTGCCATTACTTGATTCCGCCACAACCCAAGAGAAGTATACTTTTGCCAAGGACACAGCATCTGCAAAGCAGACAAGTAACGTTATCGCTTCACGACTGTTGAGCACTTCTTTCACAAGTAGCGAGCCCTCTTTGAACCCTCTCATTGGCTAACGAGCACCTAACCGGTCCCAAAAAGTGTCTTACAGCACGAACCCTGATGCTATTCCAGTTTGGGCACATCATAATGGTCCATAATGGCCCGCTTAAACTGTAGATGCACTCAATTCTCCCATGTGCAATCGAAAACATATCTCAGACACGACAGAGGTAGGGTACGCCAGCTACGCCGCTGTTCTCCCAGGGTTCGCGATTCTGACGCTTCTTTGTTTCCGTCTACATTTACGGGAGCCTGGAGAATGCGCGCTTTATGCGATGGGCGAGCACGGTTCTGGCACATCGGTGGTCAGAGTTTTCATGGACGTTGAATCCACCTTTTTTTTGTGAGCGCAACGCTACGTCTCGGAGAAATCGCCATCGCCATCGCCATCGACGATGAAGTTCCCCGGTAAGGTAACTAAGTTTGACATGTCCGGAAAACGTGCGATCGCCTCTCAGTTGCCGTCCTCGACACTCGCTCGGTGACGGATCAATCGATCACAGAGCGCACGGATATATATGTCGATGGTGATCCAAATCGCGCACAGTGGATCTTCAGAATTAAAAAAGATCTCGCGTAGGGGACGTACCCAAAGAAGACTCACCGTGGAGCGTACCGTGTCATCGAAAGATGGCTTGTATTTCCTGTCCAACTTCTCCCCACGTCGAACGTCCAATCCGAACTGAACGTTCTCGCCCAATATGTACATGTCACCCTTCGTTGTTGTTGGCGGCGTGGGGAATGACACGGACTCGCATTCAGGGGTTTCCAGTGGCTGAATGATAATTTCATGTGTGGAGCCCCCCAATATCATTGAACCGACTACTGGATTGTGCTGGGCATCGTAGGACGCGCACATACGACGTTCGAGTTCCACGAAAGAACTTGTCCTTATCATGGACGTCCTCGGTGCTCTGATTGGCAAGTATTCCTCGGTGCCGCTGAACAGCTTCCTCGTCGGTTCCGGTTGCTAGTGGCCACTGATATCACCCGTCCACCCGTCCGTCGTGGAACTTGAACATGTGGATTTCGGATCGGGGTCCCCTCCCCAGTGGGGCAAACGGGGAGTGGAGGAAGACCCGATTGAATTTTGAGACCTCACTGAATCTATTTCTTTTTTGAGGGTTGGTTTGGTTGCTGAAAGTGGGGGTATTGGTGAATCCGTGACTCCTTTGGAGGGATGGTTTTGCAGATGGAGATCGTCCTGTTGACGGGGCACGAGGTCTGGCAGTGGTACATTGCTATTGACTGTACAAATGCCTTTTTAAATCCGTTGTTGAGATTCCCTGTGACACAACATACTGGTATCAGTGCAAGTGTTGTGTTTTGGGAGTCCGCATGAAAGTGGCAGATCCTATCACATATGTATCGCTCTTTGCTCGGACCTACCTTACATGTGCACGTCGGCGTGCTAGGGGCGTTTCTGGCAAGGTCACTTCGAGAGGGTACCTCCAGAGTTCATGGGCGTGATACAGGTAGCAAATCAGAGGGCCCATTCTGGGGCAGGGAGTGTTCCGTCCAAGCGGACATCGTGTTGAAACCTGCTCTGAGATGCGCGTGAACGCGTGAACGGATTATGCCGTTCTACTAGCCAGGGGATGGGGCGATGCACTGAATCCGGGCGGCCATCACCATGACGGATCACAACCATCCTGCGCAGTAGCGATCGCGGGAAACACGAACCCTAGGAAAGTACTAGTGCCATGTTCACCACACGATTCGACCTTCCCGCGTCGGAGATGACGAGATGGAATAGCAATCGCGGATCACACGAGTCCAATCTGTATGGCGGTAATGACACGGTAATTAGCTACTGTAGTTTCGTCCTGCCAGGACAAAAAAAAAAACCTTGCCAAAAGAGGGGTCCGAAAAACTCCGGGACACACGCTGGTGGCGCTGGAAACGACACCTACACATGCATCGAGTTTGACGGGACGAAACGAGGCCAGGGCCTCGCAAAGACGTATGAAGATGATCCATCAGTTTCCTTGTGAGTTTGCCAGGGTTGTCGCGTAACTTCATCCTGACCTCATCCCAGTGGCGACATTTCCAGTCTGCCTCCAGCAAAGTAAATTTCCCTACAAGTGGCTTTAAATCGTATTACCAACGTCGTATGATACTCCTATGGATTACTGATCATAGTTCAAATTCTTGGCTTGCATGCGTGCGTGACATAGAGAATGCGGTTACTGATGTTGCAAAGGAATTAAGACGGGAGAGGGCAGACGCCCTTTGACAAGGAAAGGTAATTGGGATGTCTTCACCGTACTCGGTGTGCTACTTTTATGTTACTCCTTATCGATCAGTCTCATTGACTATCTCGCAGTCAAGGTTAATATGGTGCCAGATGCGAAGAACAAATTGACCGGAGACGCAGATGCAGTAGGTTTTATTGATGATTCACTCCCTTTTCTCATTATTCTAGATCACGAATAATATTGGCGTGTATGGTACGCTTCTAATCGCGGGTCATGAAAGTACTGGAAACTCTGTTGCCTGGATCTTACTGGAGCTTGCACGGAACCCCAAAGCTTAATTCCGACTACGAGATGAGATAAGGAAGACCAAAGCCACCCACAGGTGCCAATTCGGATGTTATGCCTTGATTGCTGCAATCATGATAGCCGATCCCTCCGGCGAGATTTTACGGAGCGCTTTTATAGTCACCTTGGCATGCGCCACCTTAATTCACTTCGTCTCTCCTTATGCAACACAAGAAGGATCATGGTTCCACGCAACGGCACCTCATGTCCAGCGAATGGCCTGTCAAGATGACGCCCTTCCATTTTTGAGCCAATTCTCACGTCACCGGAGATGTGATCAATGAAGCCTCTGGGGAGAGGATGCACGAGTCCAACCCCGATCGCTGGTTGGGCGCCGCGATGAATGAAAAGAAATCAGCTGGCAGTGGCGTATACTCGGACTTTTGTGACACCCACATACTTTCTATAACAACAGATCGACCTTCCTCAGTGGCGCTCCGGTGTCAAGTTTCAAACGTCGTCGTGGTGACACACCCGGCCCAGTCTCGCCTTCTCGGATTCGTCCCCGTTTGAGATAGGTCTCACAACTTTCACATCCATCTACGAATGTTTGGTCTCGGTCTGGTTTAGAATCGCGCATACGCTAGACCACCAGATGAATGTGGTTCTCCCAGGCCCGTCACTCTTCCAGAACTTCTCCTTCCTCAGAAATGCTCTATTCGTCTTCTTTTCACTTCAGAAAAACCAAAAACATGCATCAGGACTATTATGAGCGCAAGCTTGCAGGCCGTCATTGTTTTCGTGATCTCTCGCACATCAAACTGACGGATATATTCAAGTCCTTGCGACATCGCAGATTACGCCGAGACGTTTCTCATCGATCCTCTCTGACTCACTCACATCGAAGCTTTCCTCCGCCATTTACTGACCACGACTCCTCACCTGTACAACCCCCTTCACCTGACATTTCCACTTCATCATCTCTTCATATTTCGCACTACCGTTCCGATGCTGTAAGCCTCCTGAGCGCCACGGAGGAAGACTGCTCATCCGGGATGAGCACGTCAAGCACTCTCCCTGACGTAGAAAGGGGACGTCATCTCCCACTACGTCCCGTTCCAGCATTCCCAGCATCTCCCTTGATGTTTCAGCTGCGCTCGGCATCAACGAATGACTATCTGGTTGAACGATTGGAACAACACATGCGCCAACTGAGTCTAGGAGATGCAAGTCCGGATCACGGTGCGCTCCCCAAGAACTCTTCACGTGACATCCCAATGGATGTGTGCCTGGGAAGTCCAAACGTGTCTCCGCAACGAATCATCGACACGAAGACGTCTTCACGCTGCATGCTCTCCGACAGCGATGCACAGAAGCCAATGTCTTTGGCTCACGACCAAAACGTCGTTCCGATGATCCTCATCACCTCTGTTGACGCCAAGCACGCAAAACCCTTACCCCCCTCAGCCCAACGGCCGTCCAGAACTCCGTTCGGCCCATCTAACCTCATAAATCATCCTACTGACGTTCTGTCTGTTAAATCCGAACGAAAAACGATACCTGAAGACCCTTTCACGACGCAGCCGCATTTCTCTGCCTATCCTCCAGACTATAACCTCACCTTCCGACTCCCCTCCTTCCCCCCGGCTTATTCGAGTCCCACCGCGTATGCCCCTGAGACGCCGACGCCCATGTGTTGTGATCACCTTGGCGATTGCAGGGGCGATCTGTGGGAGATCTTGCATCCCCCGCTTGTACCTGGTACATTTGCGCTACCTCCGTTCAAGTTGCCGCCCTTGGACACAGGTATTTTCAGTGACATGTCTACACCGCTATCATACTAGACACTTGAGAGTCCTGTACGACTGCGCATCAATGGCAAGCACTGCGATGTCTAACATCAATATTAATCATCCCATCATACTATGGGGCTGTTCATTTTTCATTCTCAGATATGATACAACTCCGGAGGGTTCGGCTCACTTCAAAACCATACATTTCAGGTTAGTATTGAAGTTTTGGCGCTGGATTACGCTTGTCGGCATAGAAACAGTTCGCGAACATGCCTGATGATTCGGATCGCCTGGGAATCTCTCCCCTCCCGTCCGGATCTGCGCCACATACAGCGTACACCTGGTCATGAGCCATGTTTCTGAGCTCATGACGCTCAGAATTATGCTGGGAAAGCATTCGCCCTGTTGATCCATTCCGTGCCCACTCGCAGTGGAAGATGTGAGAGAAATCTGAATTCACTAACCGGAGGCGAGGAAATGAACGTGGCAGTGAAAGTTGACCGACTCGGACGTTGTAAACCTGCAATGAGAACCTTGGGGAATGGTTGGTTTCAGTGCGGAGTGGGCAGAACGCAATCAGTAATGTGGAATATGAAAAGATCGATCCAGATTTACCCTCAGTTAGGAAGGGAGATCTTGGTGGAGACCATTCCTCACCCCGGAGAGGAGGGATCGGAGGGTACAGCATTCACTACATATGTATTGGCAAATCTGGAAATCTCTGCAAGTCAGGATGAGTAGCCACATTTCCGCCAGTTGGTGAAGAGGGTAAGGCGATGGTAGGTGTTGAATACTAGTACTTCAAGGAACCAGCATGGTTGGAGTGAACCTGGCGCGATCATCATTACTACTTACCCAGTGCTCCATTAATCCTTGTGAAGAATGGCGTTTAGATCCAAGTCATCAATTGGAAGTAGGCCAGAGGGAGTTAATGGTGAACCACACTCAGAGTGTTACCACTCCCGGGCCACAAGTAAAAAACCTCAAAAGGATCATGATGAAGTTCGAGTCCGCCACCATGATGATCGTATCCCAAACAGAGACAAAGGTAGGTACTCCCGCGGGAATCTCACTTACAAGACATTCAGCTTTGTTAAGTTCTCCCAATTATCCTAACTTTTGCTGAACAAAAGGAGCCGCTGAGACGACTTTTCGATGCTCACCACCGTTTCTCACACTGTTCCTTGGGATTCAACAGCCATTACTTTTCGCATCCTGAGTCATTACATCTTCCTCACACGGTGCATCATCGGCGTCGAAGGATGATCTATGTTCGCGAGTCTGGCGCGAACCCAAGAACTCAACATCTGGAGTCACTAGATCTGCAGCAGGTTAATTAGGATTTTCCGTGAACCGCACGTCTAGTTGACGTTCGTGGCCACAGGAACCTACCGCCCCTCCCACTGCTCGCGGGGACATGTTGCCTCAAGGTCTCAAGGAGCACTCTTTTTACTCGGTTTTGGATTGGTACCAGTCACGCCATCGCCAAACAGCGTCGGCTCTGACCCATCCCTCCCTTTTCAGAACGATCTGAACTGTGAGTCGAAGGTTTGAAATGGAAAACGTCAATTCCTAGGGGAAACGGCACAGCATCGCCACGGGACTATTCTCATCAGCATGCCCCGGTACGAATGCTCAAGTCATCGCATCTTGCGGTCAACTATACGACACGTTGCTCCCCACCAATGGTACTTATTTCGAATCTGACATTCGTGACTTTCTCCGTTACCTCGCACTCGACACGTTTGGCCCCCTACAGATGCTATTGGGTTCGGTCCAAACGTCGACAGGATTCGCTTCAAGTAAAAAAAAAGACCTTTCCTCCGCGAACAACCCAACCTCAAGAGTGAGCCACGTGCTGCGCGCATATACGAAGTCGACCGTGTCTCTCGTGTTCCGGTTGACGATTCACCATGCCAAGCGCAAAGGTTGTGCGCGACCGAATCCGGATCTGCAGTAATGGATTAACATGTCGCGCCGAACCTGACTACTGTTGTCAGACTCTCAGGCTTGTGAACAAGGTCTTTGCCGATGAAGTTCAGCACTTCCTCGACACGTTGCCTATAGTTGGGTGTCCCCTTCTTCTGACCGCAAGGATAGCACCTGAAGTTATCTCAGAAATGGGTCAACCGGTCAACACCATGCCAGGTATTGTCTACGCGGCCGCGAGGACAGCGGCAATTCAATTTCTCCTCGTTAATTTGATACCCTTGTTATAATCCAATACAGGGCGGAGAATCACCAAATGCTTAGAGTAATACGATAGAGGTGGTTCTGCACCACAGCCGACTGTCTCTGATCAAGCTGTCTCACCAGGATGGACGATCACCTTCTTCCCACTGACGAGGTTGTTCTTCAGTTTGTCGAGCCCTGGAATGATTCCATTTAATCCACCTGGTACGACCTCGACTTGGTTAGGCTGATAGCAAAACGAATGAGTGATTAACCGCCGATACAACAAGGTACACACAACGATGTCGCCAGCCTCCAGCAATGTCGGAAGGTTCTGGGCCATTGCACGATCGATCGCCCTGTCGGTGGGCTTTTTTGCCCTTCCGAACATGCGCACTACTTTCTTGGTGCTTCCAGGCACCTGCTTGATCGAAGACTGCACGATGAGAATGATGTGTCCTCCTTCTGCGAGGATATCATATCCGAGTTGTTGAATGTCCGCTTGCCCGACTGCATCATAGACCAGAGAGATCGACTTCGTGGTAATGCTCGCGATTTCATAGGCAAGGGAAGACGGGGAGATGTTACGATCGATGACGTGTGTCGCGCCGAGCGATTTGAGGAGGTCGGTGTTTCGCAACGATGCGGTAGTTATGATTGGAGAGAAGCCTGAGAGTCTGGCAAATTGGATGGCTGGTCGAAAATAACGATGGATCATGTGGGGGATCCGTAGGATATCACATAGCGAGCGTGAGCATGTCAGCTAGTAGGCGGGGCTGCGACGCACCGTATTGTCCCGAAGAGCTTGCACCTCCGAAGATCAGAGCTGGCTGTCCTGCAGACTGGCCCCGACCACCATCCCAAGGTGCCTTCAAGCCGACTCCAACGGGAGAAGGAGAGTAGAAGGAGACGACTGCAGTACTAACACAGACAGGCAGTGAAGCTGCTTGGTCAAACGTGATGTTGGCTGGTATCTGTGCACAATACAGATTTTGCCAGTGTTTTCATACGTTTACAACGAGATAAACATCTATCGCACCTTGGCAACGATCTCGGCGGGTACGAGAACGTACTCTTGGAAAGTCGCATAGTGACCACCTGCCACCAAACTACCCTGGTGGAATCTAAACGAAAGATAATAGATATCAATATTTCTGGTCACACCAGAATTCCCTGCAACCGATGTACACTTTGTCGCCTTTTGTGAACCGTGTCACACCCTCTCCCACAGCCTCGACTTCTCCAGCGGCATCGCTGCCCAAGATAGCGGGGAAGTCGGATATAAAGACGCCGTAAGCTTGAATCTTCCAGTCTATAGGGTTCAGTGCCACAGCAAGCTCCTTGACGAGGATCTCCCCCGGACCCGGCGTAGGCACGGATTTGATGCCTACTTCAAACGCACCGAATTTTTCTTTGAGGAATAGGGCACGGGAAGTCAACATGATGGAGATGGGGAAGTTGTCGGTATGGTATGTAGCTGCGGAGCCTCGGCCGAAGTACGTATAACACCCTATTTCTCGGTGATTATCAGGTTCTGTCATGGTTGGTAATAAATGACCAAAGCCACAGCCCCGGCGGCGGGCTCTGATGAGTCAATGATGATGGTCCAACAGAAGGTGATGAAATCCGTCTGCAGACTGCGGGGCGCAGCATCAGGCCATCAGGTTTAGCCGAGGGTATGAAGGGCAGACCGGATGTGTAGCAGGTAGACAGTGACTATTATTTACATAAATGAAATCTAAAATTAAATTTTTGTCTTGGTTGATATGATCAATATTAAATAATTTGTATCCATCACTTGCTGAAATACTTGTATCCTATGGATCTATTATTTAGATGAGTTTAGAAAATATTCCCTTTTCCTGATGCCGCGATGATTGCCAGTGCTTCATAGCAGAAAGGTTGTTTATTACCCACAAAAGACATCTGTCTGTGAGATCTAGACCTGCTGCCCGAGGTAGAACGAGGCCCCTGCCAACAAAGTTCAGCACTTCCTCGATATGTGCTATTCATTGATGGGTGTCCCCTTCTTCTGACCGCAATGATAACACTTACTCCTACAAGTTATCTCAGAGATACGTCAACTAGTCAACACCATGCCGGGTGTTGTCTACGCGGCCGCAAGGACAGTGACAATTCAATTTGTCCTTGTTAATTTGGTACCTTTACTATAATCCAGTACAGGACGGAGAAACACCGGATACTTGGAATAAAACAATAGAGCTGGATCTGCACCACGTCCAACCATCTCTGATCAAGCTGTCTCGCTAGGATGGACGATCAGCTTTTTCCCACTGACGAGGTTGTTCTTCAGTTTGTCGAGCCCTGGAACGATTCCATTTAATCCACCTGGCACGACCTGGACCTGGTTAGGCTGATAGCAATACGAGTGAGTGATTCACCACCGATATGGGACTGGTACAACAAGGTACACACCACAATGTCGCCAGCCTCCAGCAATCCCGGCAGGTTTTGGGCCAATGCGCGACCGATCGCCCTGTTAGCGGGAACTTGCACGCTTCCGAACACGCCCACTACTTTCTTGGTGCTTCCAGGTGCCTGCTTTATTGAAGACTCCAGGGCGGGAATGATGTGTCCCCCTTCTGCGAGGATGTCATATCCGAGTTGTTGAGTGTCCGCTTGCCCGACTGCATCATAGACCAGAGAGACCGACTTCGTGGTGATGCTCGCGATTTCAGAGACAAGGGAAGACGTGGGGATATTACGATCAATGACGTGGGTGGCGCCGAGGGATTTGAGGAGGTCAGTGTTTCGCAACGATGCGGTAGTTATAATTGGAGAGAACCCGGAGAGTCTGGCGAACTGGACGGCTGGTCGAAAATAACGATGAAGTATGTGGGAGATCGATATTCACACAGCGAGCGTGAGTATGATAACTAGTAGGCGGGGCTGTGACGCACCGTATTGTCCGACAGAGCTTGCACCTCCGAAGATCAGAGCTGGCTGTCCTGCATACTGGCCCCGACCACCATCCCAAGGTGCTTTCAAGCCGACTCCAACAGGAGAAGGAGAGTAGAGGGGAATGACCGCAGTACCGACACCGAGTGGGAGTGAAGCTGCTTGATCGAGAGTGATGTTGGCTGGGATCTATGAACGATGCAGATTCTGTTATTCGTGCGTTTACAATAAGATAAACATCTATCGCACCTTGGCAACAATCTCGGCGGGTACGGGAACATACTCCTGGAAAGTCCCATAGTGATCACCTGTAAAACTACCTTGGTGAAATCTAAACGAAGGACAGAAATAAAGACATCAATATTTCCGGTCGCATCAGAATTCATTGCAACCGATGTACACTTTGTCGCCTTTTTTGAACTGTGTCACACCCTCTCCTACAGCCTCGACTTCTCCAGCAGCATCGCTGCCCAAGATAGCGGGGAAGTCGGATATAAAGACGCCGTAAGCTTGAATCTTCCAGTCTACAGGGTTCAGTGCCACAGCAAGCTCCTTGACGAGGATCTCTCCCGGACCCGGAGTAGGGACGGATTTGATGCCTACTTCAAACGCACCGAATTTTTCTTTGAGGAATAGGGCACGGGAAGAAGTCGACATGATGGAGATGGGGAAGTTGTCGGTATGGGTACTTTGGTATATCTCCCATACCAGCGATCCATGATCATCGATTGATCAGCGTTAGCCTCGAGCCGTTATAGCAAATTCGAGTGAACACGGGAGGCGGATGCTTTTCCTAAGAAAATCCCGAGAAGGCTAGAGAGCGCCACCGTCTCGAGAGTCCGACGTCCACGCACACAACTCTGACCTATGACATATTCCCACGAAGTCACCGGCTGCGGAACGACCATCCTCATCATCATCAATGACGCGAAGGTGAGACCATCATGGACATAGATAAACCTCCCAGGTGCGATTATTCTGTTTTTCTTCATCCCACCCATCTCTTACCATGTCGAACAAGACCAGCGATGGCGTCTACCGCATCCTATACATCCCCGAGAAGTTTGGTTCCTTCCAGATTGGTCCTAAGAAGCTCTCCGAGCCTGCACCTGGCGAAGTCGTCATCAAGGAGATCTCTGTCGCATTGAACCCTGTTGACTGGAAGACCAAAGAATTTGCGATGATAGAAAGAGAATACCCCGCCGTCCTGGGCTTCGAAGGCGCTGGCGAGATTGAAGCCATCGGCGAGGGTGTAACCAACTTTAAAAAGGGTGACAAAGTGTAAGTAGACGCTGGTTCCACGATAGATTTAACATGTCTGATTGTACCTCTACAGTTTCCATCAGGCTTTCTGGCAAAACGACTACTCTACATTTCAGGAGTATGCACTCTGTCCCGCAGAGATTGTCTTCAAGGTGCGTTCACAACACCTTGTCCAGA
>JBBPNY010000139.1:0-36858 GCA_038091165.1 Rubroboletus pulcherrimus
CGTAAGCCGGCTACCCAGTACTATATAAGGCCTGCTTCTTTTCATGTAACTCTAACCTTGATCTACGCCTACCTGCGTAATATCTAGTTCCCATCAAACCCTGGCGCTCTCGCGTTTGATCAGCCATCTCGTGCTTCTGCTTCTCTTGCTTCTCGCGCGTCGATCAACGGATCAACACCCTCATCACCGTCACTCTTGCCTTTGATAGGGAGAGCCCCTGTCCGTTGGACATACGGTATCAAGCCCGGTTTCTGTCCTTCGCCTGTCCAGGTTCCACGCCAGAACTCTACTCGTTGCATACGGTGCCAGCCCGGTTTCTGCAACTCGTCTGAAGCATACGGTATCAAGCCCGGTTGCTGCTACATCACTCTTGAAGGAGCTAGGTGTTACACACTCGCGTAACAACTTCCTTCCAGTCCTCTGGCGACTCCCCATGTCTCATTTCGCATCTTTAGGTAGTATTCTGCTATCTTATCTTATCACTTGTGACCTTTGCCACTTCTCTTGCCATCAGTCGTGTCTCTTGTGTCATCCTGCGGCTTCTGCCACTTCTCTCAGTGCTTGGTTATTTATTTACCATTCAATCCTTGGCTCGGCCTCTTACTCGTGCCAACTCCCTGTACTCGCCTCGCCCCAGTCATCACCTTACAGTCTGGCCCTTTCCAGCTTGTTCTAGCCTTTATCATCATCATATGTCATTAGTTGTCCCTGTTGCATTATTGGTCTAGTCCTGCCTAGACTCACTTAGTTATTAGGGCATAGGGTTATGTAGTTAGTATATAGTCAGTAGCATAGCGCTTGTAAGGTCCCTAGTCTTGGAATTCCACTTCTACACCCTGAATCCTAGCCTTCGGGTTAGCTCTGGGCTGTTGTGTGCTTTAGCATTGGTCCATTCCTTTGGTCCTTTCACCTTATAAGTATGATGTAACAAAGGTCTAGACAGACCTAGATTCTAGGATTTGAAATGAGAAGAATAAAGGTAGAAACCTAGAATCTCAACAAACACATGGTGTGGTGGAATGGAAGAGAAGAGATGCACATACAGCATGTGCAAGAATGTAGTGATCCTATAAAGGGTTAAATGAGAATAAAGGTTCCCAGGATCACGTGCAGCTGAAGATAAGATAAGATAAGGAGTTTCATCAAGAAATGACTAAGTCAAAAGGTAAAAAGATAATGTTCATAACACTATCCTGAAGACAATAGATATTTTTCTACTTGCTACTATCACCTCCCCAGTCCTAACTTGGTGAGCCTGGTGAGGGGCTGCCTTCCTTTGTGCCATCCCCCTATGCCTGCTCAACACCACACTTAGCAGGTCCAGCTGGCCAACTAACCATCCTGGCTATGATTCATGCACTGTACTAGCTAACAGCTCTTCCTGGATTGACAAACTGACTGGCTCTGATTGCTCAGCACTCAGCTACTACAGGCTTGAGACCCACTCTATACATATTTCTCTTCCATAGTCCCCCTTCACTTTGGTAATATCATTCTCGACCTTTCGTCTTCTCCTCAGTGCATAGTCCCTCTACCAAGTACACATTGAAACCAGAAACAACATGTATGCTACCACAGCAAAAAAAAAATGTCACCTAACTCATTCAAAAATACAATACTTCTAGCTCGTGCTAAATGGTGCTCCGAGACCAAATGGCTGCACTCCCATGGTATTGGGATCGATTGGTACTGGAATGGACTGGGGCTGAACGAGAGGCGATAACGTGACCGCACCAAACTCGAATTCCTACGTGTCAACAAGAGAAGGGAAAACCATTCAGTCGTGTCCTCCCACAAAAAAAAAACAAACGCAGAAACAGAAACGGAATGCCAGAGGCCGAACGCAAGACACACACAAAAAGGCCAAACTCACATCCACATGCAAACTTGGCATCCGACTCGTATTCTGCCTTGCCGATGGCGTCTGCCTCAACTCCCTAAAATCATTCTTCGTATACGTCTTTGAAAGCCCTGAGATCGCCGGTGACCTGAACAACGCCGTTGGCGGCGAGAGTGCCACCAATCCCAACACGTCTCGATCCCGTCCCGGAGGGAGCGACCTTTGTTTCCGCGTCGGTGTACGCGGGACCGGCGCAGGCGGCTGCAACACCTCCTCGAGCACGTGAATTGACAGCGCAAGTGGGCGCACACGTGCATCCGGGATCAACGTCGTCGGAATCGACGAATCAGGGAGCGGCGTCAGCTTTCCCTTGATGGCTTTCAAGGCGGGGTACATGTCCGGCAACACCCCGTTTTGGAACACCTCGCAGAGTTGGTCCCACTTGTCCCAGGAGAGTCCGGGAAGGTCGGATGGACCTGGGAGCTTGTTACGGAGCCAGTCGAGCGCTCGGACGACGCTTTGGACGTCCAGCGAGTCAAAGCTGTTCCCGGACCCTGCGATTGACGAGAGACAATGTCCGAACTCCCATAAGAGCCGATCTAGAGCAAGCTCTGCCTCGCTGATTGTGGAGAGCATGACTCGAATAGTGTCGAACGTCTCACCGATACCGACGCCTAGTTCTGCCACGGAGACGCCGCGGATCAGTGCGAGGGCAATTACAAATTTGAGGGTCGGATCAGTAACCGAAGGAGAGGACGCGAGGGTTTGGGTGATTTGTACGAGGTACGTGGAATGGAGGCGGGCACTCAACATGGAGGTGATGACGTCCGTGAAGGCATGGCTTGCCTCGGGTATCGTGCAGATCGTAGTCATGCACATAGTCGAACGCTCAGATGACTTGTCCACGAGCCTGGCAATGAGTTGAAGGCAGAGGTTGACTTCGTACTGCGCGATAGTATGATGCGGGCCGCGCATGCCTCCAAGGAGCCGAGCAACGCTGGCCATGTGCTTGAATTCCTCTACCAGTAGCCACTCGCCGACACCGAGAGTTCCATTATCTAGGGAGACGAGTCGATCGAGGAAACCGAGTCTTCTATCGACATCTAGGGCGCGGAAGAACGTGCCCAGGTCGGTGAGAATAAGAGGTATGACAGAGAGTACCCATCTTGAGTTGGATTGTGCTGCTTCTGGAGCAGCGTCAGGTATGAGACAGTCAGCGAGGGTGTATACCTGCCGGATTCGATGGGCTGGATCGGTATTGTCCACTCTGAGGCCGTGCTCGAAGAGTGTCCGAAGAAAGAGCGCAGGGCCCCGCTTTGGGGAGTCTACCCCCCGTAACTCGGAAAGTTGGCGAAGAACTGCCACGCAGGTCTGTCGGACGCGCTTTCCGGTTACCACGAATGAAGATGGGACCGGTCCTTGCGACAAAATCAAGTCGGCACATGTGAAGATATCCGCTATCGCCGCAATGACGCAGCACACCGACCGACTGGTGGTTACCGAAAGAGGCTCGAGGTGGATGACAAGAGGCAACAGTTCATCAGCGAGCAACAGCAGTTGCTCCGCCATTCCTGCTTCTCGCGATTGTGTCATGTTGAAAGAACACAGGGTCTTGAGTTCTTGGCTGACGGAGGATGCCATATCTATGATGTGGAAGACCATGCCCTGTATGCCTCCTCTCCATGCTGTGTCAAGAACATTCCAGTCCCCAGCTTCGTCCTCCTCGAGTTCACGAAGGATAACAGCAACGGCGACTCTCAATCCACGTACCCGGCCCAAGTCGAATGGCGGGGAATCCGTCCGGACAAGTTCCTCCATCGCACCGAGTAGTCCATCATCGGCTATCGTAGCCGCCCTATGTAACGAAATACGCTCCTCTTCGCTGATATAGGTTAAGGAGAACGGCTGCCAAGACCGTAAGCACTTGACGAAGTCTGAACTGAGGTAACATCGAGGTTCATTGACGAGGTTCGATATGATATTTTCCGCATGAATGCCCGATTGAGCCGGAGGGTCGTTATCTATCGTCATGCATTCCAGCCGGAAGGTCATTTGGCGGAGTAAAAGAAGATGATTGACTATCTGCGACACTATGATCAGGTGCATTCCAGGAAAATTCGCGAGACTATACTTCGCGGTAGCCCGGAACGTCTTGCCATAATCTTAACACTCCCAATGTACGTTCTCGACAGTGGTCATTTGGGAGACTGTCTGACCAAGCGTAGACCGCTAGAACAGATGCGACGCCAACGTAAGCTTTAACAAAACCGAGGAAATCACCATGGGATATCGCCGTCAATGGTGGGTCCAAAAACGATGCAAACGGGCCATCACCGCGGGGTGGACCATCCCGCAAGCTCGCCCAGAGATCCCCATGCATTGTCATACAGCTCAACCAGATACCAAACGATTTTTCTTCACTTCCCACCTCCTTCAGAAACCGGCAAGCATCCGCAAAGTTGCCCTCCGGGTTCGACAAGGCATCTTCAAATAATTGCCAGTACCGTAGTCGAGCTGTCAGCCGTCGAGCACATTTCTTAACCTCCCGTCGGGCTGTGGGTGACGACTCCACAGATCGGAGTATATCCTTAAACCAGTCGACATTAAGCAGTTCTGAAATGTCAGAGTTGGCTGATGCATCCAACAAGATGTTTATCGTGTCATCGTCATTCAGGTTAGAAACGTCAAATACGTTTTCCAAGTCGATTGATTGCTAGAACGAGGATCAGTGTACAGATACTTTTTTGTGTACATGATACACACCATGAGTGTTTGTGCAAGATGGGGGTTTTGTGAAGCAGAGCGGCATAGTATTCCGGACACGAGATAAGCCTGAGTATCGTCCTACTTGCCGTGAGAATGTCAGCCTGGAAAAACACCCATCGAACGAGTTCATTGCAGACCATTGGACCAATTGCATCTACAATCTTCTCTGCAAACCGCTGTAAAGACTCGACCGAAACATCCTCGGCTACCGGACGGCTCAGACAGCGAAACGCTGAGTCTAGATCGATATCCATGTCCTCCTCGTTCAAGTCAGAGTATAGATGGGGGAATTCAGTCAGATCCCAATCGTCGTTGGGTGGTTTCAAACAGAACATCAGACGAATGACAAGGTTGAGTGAGGGGGCGGCTGGAATCAAAGCAAGGAGTTGTCTTGCCAGACACGTCGGGTCAGAAGCATTGGCGAGATCGAGAGCAGGTAAAATGGAGACAGGTTCAGGAAGCTGTAGTAATCCTGGCGCGTACGATGTCACAGACGCAACCGCGTCCATGATGACTTCTCCGTATATGGCCATAGACACGCTTTCAAAGTCCCCGCGTACGATCATCAATCGCGTTCCAAACTAAACGGAATGGTCAGACAAGAGGCGAACGAAGACAAGAGGATAGACACGTGCATCGGCACCCATGTCAATCGCAAACTCAGTCTGCCCGCCCGAGTATGCGATCACGGTCGGGATGAGCGCGTTGGGTGCCTTGAGCTTTTGTTTCCCATCTTGCGAACCTGGCACAGGGTACGCGTTGAAGTAAACGTCGATGAAGAACGAATCCGGTTCGGTACGTCTACAGGTCGCATCAGCATCGATGCAACCCGTCTAGTTAGAGACCCACGAGACAATATCTGGGCAGTTTGCAAACGGTTTCGCGCCTGTCGGAAATATCTTGACAGCCTGGACCCTACATGGGGATGAAAACCGTATGGCAGCCAAGTTGGAAGGTCCGAGCGGCTTCAAGTTACACCATTTCAACAACATCGCTCAACGTTTGTCTGTTCGTCAATACTGTCCTTGTCGTCGTTGTCGCCGTCGACGAGCGCGTGTGGAGGAATCACGTGCTGGCAGAAGTATTATTTGTACATATTGTCTTGTCTAGGTATTTGTCTTGTCCTCCTGCGTACGTGGTAAGGTGTGCTGCGCAGAAACCACGGACTCTGTACTGTTCCTGCCACTGCAAGTCCCACCATGAGTCCCCCGCCAACCATTAATCTTCCACAACTCTCTCTACCTCACCAGAACACCGGCCTCAAGGGCCGTAAAAGAAGTGGTAGCATCGTCAAGGTCGAGGAAGTCGGGGGACGGGTCGAAGAATTGCTCGACAGAAGCGCGTACCTCAACATTAACGCGAATTGGGTCAACGCAAAAGGTGTGCATGCATATGAATGGTTCAATATTTCTCAGCGCCCAAACGTTATGTTCCAGGCGCATGGTTAATACACGTCGTCCTCGTCTTCACGGGCAAGATCATCATCGACACCATCCCTGGCATGACGCAGCAGATCAGCTGGACCCTTGTCAATTTGATATACCTCGCAGTGAGTGTCCACATCCTTCTGTACAGCTAATGAGATGCTCAATATTGTTAGTTATCGTATCTCATGTTCCACTGGGTAACCGGCATCCCATTTGACAGCGAACTACATGCCGGTGCTTACGACGACCTCACGCTCTGGGAACAAATTGATGATGGCGCGCAGTATACCCCATCAAAAAAGTGGCTAATCACCGCGCCCATATTGCTGTAAGTGTCGACCACAGCCCTTGTGTGACGAATCTCACGACACATCCATCAGTTTCCTCGCCTCAACACATTACACAAATTACAACCCTTGGCTGTTTGCTGTCAACCTCGCCGCTCTTATCGCCCTTGCCATCGTTCCCAAGCTCCCTCAGGTACGTATCTGATTCCAGTGCAGACTGGTCTACGCGTCCGTTGACATCTGCCCAGCTTCACCGACAACGTGTGCGATTCCTGGCAGCAGATGGGTCAGGAATGGCTACTCCAGTCACACCATGTTTTTCCCATACTGAGCAACTCAAGCAAATTGACCCACCAAACGTCAATGAAACACACCTCAACTAGCAACGTAATTGACTTAATTATTTAAATTCTTACAAGTCGACTTTAGACACTGGTCAGGGTGATCTACGTCCTGGACCAAATCCGCTTTATTCTCTATGGAACTCACGTCGCAATGGTAATCCCCTCCTAATGGTGTACATATCGGCGTTGTATAACAATTGGAACTGCCATGGATTACCTCTTTCACGCCGATGCTATCACCGGTCCCGACACGTCCTTATAAAGCGTAAGACGCATTCTAACAAGCAAATCCGAATAAGGCCTGTTATGTGCATCATCCATTACGACAGGCCATATAAAGGACGCACAAGTTCCGGAGGAGCATCAAAATAGTAACTTTCCCAACGGCGGGGATATAGATTGATGCCTGTGAAGATATCAGTCGTGCCCGTGAGTGATATCCCTTGCATCACGCCAGGTGTCTAGCACACCTTGTCCCTGACGTCTTTCTCAAAGTTCTTATCTGCTGCCACGTTCACAGCGATGCATCCTTCTTTTAACCATTCTGTCTTGACTTTATATTCAGCGGTTGGAACAGCCGAAATGACGACGTCAGAGATCGCTAGACATTCTTGTAGCGTCAGCTGACTCGGGTGAGCGACGTGATGGGGAAGGTATTTCCGGGTTGCCTCTGGCAACGTGCGAGGTCGCTTCGTATATTCCTATCGTTGAAACAAGACGGTAAGCTTCCCATCGCGAACGAGGTCCTGAAACCTATGGACCCTTTCACACGTTGCATACCTGGATAGAGTCGATATCTACGGAAAACACCCGTGCACCGTCGTTGGCCAATAATGCTGCGAGGGGCCTACCGACGACCTCGGATCTATGAAAAGTAGGGATGATGTGTCCGTGAGTTTCAAGGGGAACGACGTGGCTTGTGTTCTCACCGGTTGATGACGGTCACCGTCTTCCCGTAGGCACGGTCACCGTACGTGAGGATCCTATTGTAAACTCCGATGTACTCGAGGCACTTGACGGCGGCAAGGGGTGTACATGGGAGGATTGACTTGACCATGCCGGGAGGGGGAACATCGTCTTTGACCGAGATGTGCGGCACGGCCGAAGGGACGGATGATGTGAGCGACTTGGGTTCTATAAATCGAACACTGGGCCATCCACATGGATCATCTGAATTGAGTCAACGGGCAGGGTGTGACAATCATACTTGTGGTATAAATTATAGTGAAACTTGAAATGAAGACCTTCGACGTCTTTCAGGGGCGAGACAACCTTGAATCTCCGTAAGTATGGAAAATAACACAGATATTCGGGAGCTTACTTGTTGCAAATAATGATCCTATATAGTGACCCGTTCCAGTCGGTGACGGTTTCCCGACAATCATTGAGCCGACTCACATACCTGCTGTCCACCATAGATCGGGTAATAAACCTAGAATACGCGAAAAAAAGTCACCCCCACCATAAACCCGACCGCAAACGCACATCCAAAACGGCGAATGTGCGCACCATGATACCATCTACGTCCGCATCTTCGTTGGCTTCTATGATCGCCTCTTCCACACCTTCTCCATCGACTCGTTCAGCGTTTTCAGCCGAACCAACCGCCTTCAGGACGAACCGCACACCGAGCTCGTCACACTGCTTCCTCGTGAACTCGGCATAAAATTTACTCGGAGCTGCCGATGTCCCCAGAATACCAACAAGCGTCGGCGTCCGCGACGACCGTGCTAAAAACGTCTTGACCTCGTCTCGAAAGGTGTCTGCGACGAGATCCGCCTTGAGAAACAGACCTTTACCCGAGGCGTCCAGGGCCATTATTTCTGCTGAAAAGCCTTGTTAATACCTTGGGTTTCAAGTGAGTCACGGACGGACTCTGTATGTGAAATTTTTCGCGCAGCTACTACTACTCCGATACAGATCCTACATTTGTCTTGTACCCAGCTTTGGTGATTGTAGATGAATATTAATTTCACTAATCACGGTCACGTGGATCGCACGTCTCGCAGGCTTTGAAGGGGTGAATAAAAATCAGACCTTGCGATGATATTTTGATAAGTTCAAACACGACCGTGTTCGCCAGATTCATGATAGTAGGCGTTTCCAGAGGCGGTCGTGGCTGTCTTGAGGAGGGTGCTAATATCGCAGAGATTTTCGGTATATTTTCAAGATGATTGATGTGTCCATCATCGCTAGGCCCTTTGCTGAGGTTGGCTAGAAATCCCCTACTCTCTGATCGCTCTCACCCTCGTTTTGCCAACACCAGGCATTCGAATATAAGCACTTGGGCATACATCGATTGTGCATATAAACAAAAAAGAAAAACTCATCACTAGATGTCCAATCACGGGGAATTATATCCATTATAAATGAGGCGAACGAACACACAGACAAGAAGCAAAACCGTTCCTAGCAGGGGTGACCGATCCGATGCTAATAACACCCCCCACAAACTGCTTCCACAAAGATTGCGAGCGCCGAAGACAGCATCTGCACAGACGGATCGATCATCCTCAATCCCCATGGGCATGGCCGTTCGCAAGATCCCCTCGGTGCGAGACCCCATCAGGAACTTGTAAATCGTCGACCTCGAAATCGTCCACATCAACGTCATTGACCCGGCTCTCTTCCATTTTTCCCGTCTCGTCATCATCCTCATCGTCCATGAACAACGCTGCTTTCTGTGTTGTTCGACACAGCCATCAATCGGTAACCAGTCACCGCTGCAAATGATATACATACCTTCATCGCCTCAGCCTCGTTCGAGTAGTGCCGTCCCCGTGCCCTGACAAACGCAGCATGCTTCGCAGCGGCTATACATATCTGATCAGCACACAAACTCGAAGAACAAATCAGGGCAACGAGAATCCTGCCCTACCTTCCTCATCCATCTCCTCCGTCTCAATCTCATCGCCTGAGTCTACCTTGAGCGCTCTGATCTCGCCCCTCGCTTCGCTTGGGAGGTTGAACGACGTGCTTCGGCTCGAAGTGGCACTCCCAGACCGTCCTGACGAGTTTTTACCAACGCTCGACAACGACGCCCTACGCGAGGACGGTCCAGAAGCCATCATGCTCGCGGGGGACTCTGCTCTCGAACTGATGTTGCTCGGGGAACCTGCAGGAGCTCCGAGATGGAAGTCGGGTATATCTACACACAATGGACAACACGGAAATGGGGATCGACCCCATGTCCATCTGTTAATCACACTGTTCCGTATGACCGAACCGTAAAAAGCACCACGTACCACCCTCGACTTCGTCCGTCTCGGGATTGTATCGGACGTACGGCGTCTTGGGCTCTGTGATCTTCATGAGACTATCTTTCTGAATCTCCGTCAACGCAATGTTGGCCTCGTCCCATTGTAGACTACTACACGACACGAGACATTAGAAACACGTCGAGAGAAAGTAAAGGACACGGAACTGTTGTTGTTGTACAGCCGGTTGTGGCGCGGCGTTCTTGAGGATGCCTTTGGGCTTTGGCTGAGATGCGGAGCGGGGTAATGGCGAGAGATGCGGAGGATCTTGTATGATCTCTACGCTAGACATTGTATCTTGTGCGTCAAGGGTACGGCGACGGCGGACGAGGACGATGGAGAACTAGAGCACGAATGGCTCAGTGCCAATCATGGCGAGTCACCTGAACCCCTCAGCGTTTCCAGCATCAGAATGTGGGAATGACATGCCTTTCTTGGACTGACCTTCTAACAAGCGGATGCAGAGACATCGATAAACACGAGAGGGTCTCGCGTAGATGCGAGACGAGAACGATACCATCTGATTAATGTAGTCGGTTGTCCAGCTACGAGTACAACGAAAATAGTGTACAAGTCCGACAACGACAGAAATAGCTCCGCTGCCACCAGTGGCGACCCAGATCAGAATAATCCGTTCATCAGTCGTTGTCCAGCGCTCTCGGGTTCCTGCCTCGCCATCTCAATGATACTCAGCAACTTCTTGATACCGACCAATAACGGCAATATTGGGGTCTCCGCTTCAGAGGCGTTCTGCGGGAATCCGGCGCTGGATAGCTGACGTAGGGTTCCACGTAGCTCCGAGTCGTCAGGGAACAGCTCCACTGATCTGAGAACGACCTCTAATTGCCCGAGGTGCGAGATGGGAGGCGCTTTGATGGAGGCATCGAATACCTCTGAGAACCCTAGGTCTGTGATGTGTTGTCCGAGGGAAGAAGTTGCGAGCACCAAGAGGCGGCGACCCTGCAGCACAGATACTCAGGATCTGTCAACGCAGGCGGCGGATGACAGTACTGACCTTGGGAGGTTTGCGTGCAATGAGTACCAGTAATGTTTGAAGAACGGCATTCGAGAATCTACTACCCAAATATGTCCAATCTGCACGGTCGACCTGTCGATATGCTTCCAAGTAGAGTCACAGTGAACTCACCTAGCAGGCGCTCTAGACTGTCTACAACGATAACACTCAACGGACTCTTATAGCTGTCATTGAATGTTTTCGTGATAGCAGCAATTTTTTGCGCTTCCGAGAAGCCAACCATCCGATCAGGTGAGATGATTTTCACGAACGGAAATTCCGACCGCCATGCGATCGTTGCAGCCAAGACGGTCTTGCCAGATCCAGGTAGCCCGTTCACAAGGACGCTAACCCGTGGTGTTCGTTCAGATTTGGCAACCTGGTTGACGAACAGCTTCCCCTTCTCCAATATTTCCTAAGAGGTACCTCAGTAGGTTCCGAAGCATGAGCGCTTCACAACGCACGTGGATATCAGAATCAAACTCGATAATTCCATTCTGAATTACTTCCTGAATCTCCTCTTCAGAAGCACCAAACGCGGGCTTAATTTCCTCCAGCGCTTGCAAGAAATCATTCCTGTTTACTCTCAAATGCTCCACGTCGTCTGAAATGCCCGCAAACGTCCCAACCTTTACATGCCGGTTGAATGCAAAACTTGTCGCACTCTTGACGAATCCCTCGATTTCAGCACCAGAGTAGTTCTTCATCGATAATGCGAGCTCTTGGAGGTCGACATCATTGTCCATTAACTTGTTGGTTCGCATCTTGGTGGTGTGGATACGAAGAATCTGGAACCGGCCCTCTGCATCGGGAAGTGAAATTTCCATGTGGACTTCGAGACGACCCGGTCGTAGCAGTGCTTCGTCAATCATGTCCACCCTGTTCGTCATACCGATGACAAGGATGTTGTTCAGTCTGTCGACACCATCCATCTGAAACTAGAATCAGCATCTGTGAAGACTCGACCAAACAATACGGCATACCTTGGACAAAAGCTGGTTGACAACGGTGTCACCCACGCCGGTTCCGTTGTTTGTTGAACCACGCTGTTTGAAGATAGCATCCAGCTCGTCGAAAATGATGATGTGCAAGCCACTCTCATCACCCTTCTCCTTATACTACAAAAATGATTTGGTGTTGGATTGCATAAGTGAGGAAACTGGGCAGGAACTCACTTCCTTCTCGGCGTCCGCAAAGAGTTTACGAACGTTCTCTTCAGAAGCACCGACATATTTATTAAGGATTTCGGGTCCATTCACTACCTTGGGCTCCCGCGCATTCAACATTTTCCCAATTTGGCGCGCGATTAGTGTTTTACCCGTTCCAGGAGGCCCGTGTAGTAGGATACCTGTAGAGTACAAGCTCACGGAATGATCCGATGTACTCGAAGATGGGACAAACCTTTTACGTGTTGGATGCCGAGCTGCTCAACGAGGGCCGGGGGAAACACGCGCGAGGCAAATGCACGACGGAAAATATCATTAAACTCTTTGTCGAGACCTCCGATGCCCATGTCCTCGAACTTGAAGTTGGGCGCAATGATCGCGTTCGTAGCGGCCCTGGTCAAGGGAATAAGACCAAACCATTTGCTTGACGCCAACAACCTACCTTTTCGCGCTCGCCTTGAGCTTCATCGGACTACCTCCCTCTTTCATGATTGTAATGTCCGTCTTCTGCATCATCACACCCATCTCGATATATCGTGGATTGTTTCTCCGCCCACCCTGCTGTTCATCGGCAAGCTCGAGTGTGGCTAATGAGGCGACTATGAGTTTCAATTTATCACCCTTGAAATCTACAGTGAGGATCCCTCCAGGTGCGAACACGAGGCCGCTGTACGCATTAAGGAACTTTGAAATCAACTCATCCTGATCATAAGGCACAGGATTCTCATAATTCTTCTTCCAAAAGCTCGCGACAAAATCGATCGATTGTAGGAAGGGTGGGGCGTCGGGGTGTGGTGAGGCAGGGAGCAACTCGACGGTAACCTCGTCTCCACTGAGAGAGAGTTCCATCCACTGCCTGAGTGACATGGAAGCTGCTACAGCTCCTGGTGCTATTGACGCGGACGTATCATGGCTTTTGATAGGGTGAGCGGTGGAAGTAAGGAGGAGAGGGGCGACGTACCATGTCGTGACGGGGTATCTTCCTTTTACGATGACGTGCGCGCCGTTGGGGAAGTCGGACGGGTGCACGATGAGGGAGTTTTTTAGAGCGAGGGTCTCGTTCGGCGTACCCACGACGGCGTAACTGGGATGCATCGTTTATTATTGACTGGAAATGTAGAAAGGTAGGTGCGTACGTCATGCCCGAGCGCGGTGGAGGCTTACGATCATAAGATCGTTTCTCAAACAGCCCCAGGGAAGGATCATTGTAGTGCCCTGCTTGTGGTGGTGGTGGGCGAGCATTTGGCCTCAGACCAGCAGGCAGGCGGTCGGGAACGCGGTGGTATTGGTTTGGTTGGGGATTAGATGCCGGTGACGACCTACCAAAAAACGAGGACATGAATGTCTATGAATGTGATTGGGTTCTCTGTCGATAGGTCTCGTCTGGTCGCGTCGTTCTCGTCGTGGTGGGCGATGTCGAGTGAGTGCCGCAGTTCCAAGCGGGGTATTATATGATTACATCATCATGTCCGACTAATTGAGTGTGGTTCGGGTTTCGTGCAACAGGACTCGGAGCAACTTGAAGCTCGTTGCTCGCTGCAATCGCGCAGCTGTTGGAGCTCGCATTTCCGAGACGACTCGTGGACACGCCCTACTGCAAGGACAATGAGCTCACCAAGGGTCGCCAACAGCTCGGGCGATTTTCCCCGCTCATGTCAGCTCCTTGGTCCCACCGCACTAGTGAGTCCGGCCGCCGCGCAGAGCACAGTTTCAGATCGAATTAATGTCCCATGTCAGGTTGTTCAAGCCCTTATGGGCGTACTCGCCGTTCTCTCGCTCGTCTACAAGAGGCATCGCGAAACCCACAAGCGTCCATGGGGAATATGGTAACGCTCCCAACCCCCCAGCTATGCATCCACTGAATGCGTTCCATAGGCTCTTCGACGTCTCAAAACAAGTTCTTGGCGCGATGTTCGTCCATGGGTTGAACGTACTCATATCCCACCTCGGATCACATCATTCTGCCGGAAATGCCTGCACATATTATTTTCTTCATATCCTTCTTGATACCACGCTTGGTGAGTCTCTTTGCATTTTCCAACTCAATTGCAGTTCTGAAGCAATCGGACTCAAAAGGGGTCGGACTGATCTATCTTGCGCTGAATAGTGCAACCTGGTTGCTTTCAAAGAAATTTGGCATCAAAGGCTTGAAGACGGGACAGTATGGGAACCCTCCTTTAGTCACGTACTGGGTCCGTCAGGCTGCAGTATACGTCTTCTCTATCACCACGATGAAACTTCTCGTGGTTGCTTTGTTTGCTGCTTGGCCAGGCATGTCCAGTCTAGGGGACTGGCTCCTCAGCTGGACTGGGGACGGGGAATCAGTCCAAGTGATATTGTATGTAGACTCTCTTTCACCCGCTACGCAGCGTGTCACGTCACTTTTCTAGCGTCATGGGCATCTTCCCCATCATCATGAATGTTCTACAGTTTTGGTTGATCGACTCCATGGTCAAAGCCTCCACCAGTTCGACCGCTCTTCGTGCTGTCTCGCCTCGAAATTCCAACTCTCAAGATCGCGAGCTTTTGTATAATCCTCCTGACGATGATGACGATGTTTCACCACGAGACATCGAGCATGGCCCTCAGACATCCACTTCCCGGACAACGTCGGAGGGAGACTTCAAAACACTCGTCGGTACAGAGAACGATAAGACGAAGCTATCGCCATCTGGATCGTCTTCACCGACGACCCTTTCAACAAGCCCGGTAGCGGTTTCACAGGACTACCCACCCAACAACGCCGGTGATGTATCATCACAGAGTAGCACCAGAGCTCGGCACAAGTTCAACGCCGCCATTGGTGATGTCGCAGAGTTCGACGCATGGGAAAAGGACGATTGGGAGGAACGATTTCATGGTGAGGGACGGAGTGGGCAACGATCTGAGCAGAACAAGATCCACATCAGTGCCACGTAACTCAGGTAGATCCAGCTGTCTCCGGCAATCAGGACACTCTCTTTTACCCTCATACCCAGCTCGTACACGTGTACTATATCTCAGATAATCATTCTCTCTATACTGGCGGACATGTTTTCTGTCGCCTAACATCAATTTCTGACCATTATTACTGCGATGTCGCGAATCGGACGCGTCTTCATCAGGGAGCGTGTCGTACACGCGGCCTGTGTGACAATTACGGTGCAGCTACAGCGCCTTTGAAGCTTTTCATCACCACAGTCCTCCCACCCTTCCTACTCGCCCCAAGAACTGTGGCATAGATGCAGAGATGATGGTCGGAAACGTACCTTCCAATGACGTGGCCATAGACAACGACGCGAGGCCGACTGAAAGTGGCGCTGCGTTCTCACTCGAAAACATCCTCGGTAACAACCACGACACGCTCGAACACCCAGGACTCAAACAACAAGACTTAGATGCACCCACGACAGCGGGGGAGGCCTGGGACGAGGAACCTGCGAATCGACCGACGGCGGAGGGGTTCTGTGTGGAATGCGAGGGTGAGTGGGTTCCAATGTGTGGATCGTTTTGGATGAGGGCGATTTGTCTGACGGGATCGTCTGGCGCGCCCATGACAGACCAGCCCGCACAATTGTCATGTAAAGAATGCGAGGACGATTACTGTGAAGTGTGCTTCGCCGCACAACATAGAAAAGGAACCCGAAAGAAGCACGCCGTGACGTCCATCTCAACATCGCTCAAGCACACGGGGAAGGCGCGGAATGGTGTCTCAGGTGCGGCGAACGGCGAGCGTAAAAGGGACGAGGTATCTGGTCTTTTGCACATCGCGGTTTGTTGATCTGCTTTTCTAATGCGGGTTCAAACTCCAGGTTGATGCGGATGTCGAGATGGAAGAAGATTCGGATGCAGAACTCGACCAGGCTGCTGCGGGATCCGCTGTAGGATCGTCCACGGAGCTGCTCGGCGCTCAGCCAATCATCGGCACCACCGTCGGCGAATGGTTCGTCGAGCGTGCTAAATACATTCCCCTTCGTTTAAACCTCGTCGAGCGTAAATATCTCCGCCTCCTCGATGCCGCACTTCAAGTGTCGGAGTATACCGACAAAATCGATACCCTCGGCTTCGGTCTCTCAAAAGCAAAGCGGATCGTTCATCAGATTCGTGAACTGTGCGCGATCTTGTCTGGGCTCATGTTGTCGGCGGACTACAAGCTTGGGCAAGAGCTCTTCACGGACCGTGATTTCCAGCGTAATGCAGAGTTCTACCAGCATATATTCGAGCTCGGACGGCGGCACAAGATTATGAACCCCGACAAAATGCGTACGACGTACGGCAAGTTAATCTATCTTCTTCAGGTGAGCATAGGATTCCTCGACATGCTTCGATCGAATAATTGATGACAGTTGTGTTGCAGGACAGCCAGTCGCCCGAGGTGAAGGACATGCTCAGCTTTTCCTGTGTCAAGTCCATCCGAACTGTGTACAGCGTGCTGGAGCAGCACGGCGCCCTGGAGCTCCTTCGTGATGACCTTGTATCCGTCGCAACGAAGGAAATCTACGCCGACGGTCGGACTCGACGTGACGTTCAAAAAGATATCAAGAGCAAGGAACGCGCAATCGAGACGCTTGCTTTTCGCTATCAACGTGAGGGTCTAAATCAGGAACAAGTCCGTCAATGTCTCTACAGCATCGGAGACAACCACGCTTTCTTGAGGACGAATCGTGATCCTTGTGATCGCATGATTCATTACCTCAAAATGCACTTTCACCCTACGCAAGCAAAAGAATCGAAACACAGCCTGGCGATTCGGAGCGGCAAGGGTGGTGCAAGGCTCAGTCACGATCACGCGAAGCAATACGCGTACGTGTTGCAAAGTCTGACGCTCTGGCGTGAGATTTTGCATGGTACGTCCTCGTTGTGTCTCGTGAACCTGGACTCACGCTGGCCACTCAGACATGTTCCGGTTGTGGTCTCTCACGGAGCAAGATTTGCTCTCTGAAAGCGTCCATTATCGTCTTCGCGATACGGGTCAGGGTCTGAACAGAGTCCAAGCTGCTCCGAAAACACTGCGCATGATGCACACGATCCTTCAGCGCGCTCAGCAAAGCGTTGGGTTCTGGGTCGGTTCGTCTGCTATCCACATGGGCGACCACAACGTTCCCAACGCCTTAATGTTCATCGGTAAACTGACCTCATTCTCATTGGTCCGATAACGTCCTGATCCGATTCCTTTGTAGACAAATACTCTCAAATCTACCGCATCCTCCTTCCCATTTGCAGTACCCTCTCACAAATACCCAGTCTCTCGGACAAACCCGCGCTGCGTTCCTACATCGAAGACGAGTTTGGTTCGATCGAGAACTGTATACGAGAAATCCTTTCCGATTTCTTCCGGCATGGTTTCGACGGTTCCGGGGCCGACAACTTTTTCGATGCGGGGAGCTGTATCGACGGGCGTTTGACGAGCGCATGGAATTGGTGTGCGCAGTTGGAAAAGAAGCGGTATTTCCCCGTATTCTTGCTGACCGGTACGTCCGTCTGTTTGGCCGTGTCTGATTTTGGTATCCATCGTTCATGCGATCGTAGGGTTCATCGGGTTCGATGGCGAGTGGTGAAGAGCGATACCAGAGTATCAGCGATGATGTCCTTTTTTTTTCGCTATGCATAGTGTTACTTTGTCATTCCAGCACAAGGATTTTCTGTATCTCGGCACGGGAATTCTTGTCAAGTCATTCTGCTGCTTTGTGTCGGGCGACGAACGTCTGGTACAATCTATTAATGTCAGGTCATCAACCAGCGTTGGGTGGAGGCAAGGCCATTTCTTGAGATCTGGGTGAGTCTGATACACCGAAATGTCGCTGAAGGGAGTAGAGCACCGGTTACCCGGCGCGGTCTTCAGTGGTCGCTTGTATGGTAATTAGTTGTTCGTGCACAATGGATGAGAAAACAATAAACAATTGACCATGGGCCGTATACTTCACCTCAACACACGAGGTTACTGAGAGTGTTGTAGGGTTGACAAAAGTCTTGGGTTGCTGGCACACTTTGCTCATCCAACCTGGAACATACGCTCCACATTTTCATTACAAAAATGTAAGCCAGTCTAGAGTACATCAAGCAGTGCTTTCCACCTGGGTTCCCTGCTCGTTTTGAGTCGCTTGCAATGCCTCAGCCACATTGCCACCCCTCCGTTGTGCCTGTGCGACGACTTCGATCACGCTTGCGAGTCCCGCTTTCCATGCGACCAGCCGCTTCTCGAGAGCTTCCCATTGCTCTCGCTCGAACTTGCGCGCAGAGGATTTAAACACGTGGAGACCTTGTGTGGTTTGGGAGAGTTTACCGGAGATAAGACCGGCTCGGATGACTGATATAGATCACAAACGACCGTCAATATGCTTCCTTTGGCGGATTTCACTCGTCTTACCATCTATAGTCCACTTTTCAACTTGAGATATATCGATTTCCAATGTCGACGCGATCGTCGAGTAAGGAAGATCCCGTCCAATATAGTCAAATGCGAGCGAGGAGAATGCCAGGAGGCGTATTTTGCGTTCAAGCTGAGATCTTTCGAGTTCTGTAAACAACCGGGACTGTCTTTTCAGTGAAACGGACACATGTGTTGCGAAAAACGTACGATAGGTTTCCAGAAGGGTGGGATGGCCATCAGCCCATGCCCGAAACTCGGGAAAATTGTTTCTCAGGAATATCTGGATAAGGGGGAACAACTCGTGGTCTCGAACGGCGATGATAGGATCGAGGTTGTACAATGTATCAAAGTCAAAGACAGTCGGTATACGAAGGGCAGCAACCATCGTGTCGACAGCGGCCGAGCGACCTTGTGAGGAGGAGGGGAGAGTATGTACGAGTAAAATTTGATATTCGTAGGCAGTATCCCTGTGGCGCAGAGGTAGTGAGCGCAGGAATATAGCAAAAGAAGAACACTCACGCTTTACCGGCTCGTGTAAGCGTATCAATGATGGTTTGTAGGAATTGGCACTTTGCTTCGTCGGAGACGTCCCATTCGTTAAGCCATTGTTCGACACAAGACTTTGACATCGCGAGAACCCCGAATTCGCCGTTGGCTGCTGCAACCTGGAAAAGGGTAGTATATATTGGTAGCCGCAACGTGGAGGAGCGTGGGGCGGCATTGAATAAATTGGATAATCTACTCAAGCTCAGTGGAGCGCATGTAGGATGATCACAGAGAAGCTCACATGTGATATTTGACCGATGCGCTGTTAGAGGGAGAAGACGAGATGACATTGAGCAGATAGACTACATGCTGTCTCGTTTCCGACGAATCGACTGGCCACAGCGTGAATAGATGTGAATATAGGAGATTGAAGAATCCTTGGATCTCTGCTGCAATGTCAGAAGGGAGTGCGAGCGATCGTGACCACGCATACCCTGGTCAGTTCCCTGACCCACGCCTTTGGTGTTTTTCAATACTAGTTCAAATACTGTCCGTCGTGCGTCCGCATCGAGTCGCGCGTTCCCGGTCTTGACGACATCTTGGAATGACTGCAAGAGCGCGGTGCGGTCCTCGTCAGGGATGCCTCGCGCGGTGTACTCGAGCAGTTCTTGCAGCTGCTCCCCGAACGTTCCCTCTGCAAACACGGAGACAGAGTCTGACGGCGACATGTCGTCTTGTGCTTTAAATTTCTCAGATCAAAGTTTGAATGGTATGGGCAACAACAAATGTAAACGGCGCCACGTGGTGACTCTGGTCGGATGACTAAGCGTGTACCCACTTGGCAGGTCCCGGAAGCCCGATCAGTCATTCCTTGTTCTTTTTATCCGGAGGTCCCTTGTGAATGGGAAAATAGACAGACGGAATAATGACGGCAAGGCGTGGAAGACATACTTGGGCTAGCGATCAATTTCTGTCACTGATCAGCGTGTGAGTACAAGTTTGAATTGCAGGGTGCACTCGTGCTCAGTGCAGCAGGGGCTCAGCCGAAAGACGTCGGATGCAGACTTGCAGGACTCGTACTGAGAGACGCTGCGACCGGGATCGTACGTATAGCGAGTAACGGGATGACCGAGGTACTGACTGACATGATTTACAGACTTGGTATTTACAGTTGTATGTACCAGGAACAGGTCTGGTTTCTGGATGTTCGCATTCAGAAGCTGATTCAGAACGTCCGGTGGGCCTTCTGCGATATGCACGAACCGTGACGGTGAGAATCAAGAAAAGAGAGCTGGTGCGCACACTTGGGTGTTCGCACGCGCGCCATATGTCCTCCATCTATTACAAGAGCGAAAAGGTCCGTCTTTCCCTCTCATTGACATGTATGGTCGATTTTCTCCCGTGAGACTGATCGTGGCAGGACCCAACAATGTGCTCCGTTGGTCAGACCCGTTAAGCACGGCAGCCGAGCCTGGCGACTCTGGGCACAACACCCGGATTTGCACGGTATATAACGAGCATGTTCCCAAGTCCATAGCATCGCAGGTGCTCTGAGGCTCACCCTTCCGTCCACTCGACCCCGGGCCAACTATGCGACTATCACTCCTTGCCCTTCCGTTTGCGGCCGCCCTCGTCAGGGCAGGTCACTATGAGGACATCCCGCACAAGATCAAGGAGAGCATTGAAGGACCTCCTCGTGGCTGGCTCAGACACGGTCCTGCACCTTCGGACCATCTACTAGAGCTCAAGATTGCGCTCCCCCAGCCACATTTCCCCATCCTCGAGAAGCACTTTTGGGAAGTTAGTAATCCTAAGCACGAGCGCTATGGCGCCTACTTGTCGAAGGAGGAGACCGAGGCGCTAATGGCACCCCATCCCGAGACCCTCGATGTAGTCAGCGAATGGTTGTCCTCACATGGTATCGAGGAAGAACATCTCTACCGTTCGCCGGCACAAGACTGGGTTACCATTCGCGTCCCAGTTTCCCTTGCGGAGGAAATGCTGGACACGGTAAGTATTATGGTTTCTTCCTATCCTAATACCCACACGGAGGACCCTAGAAATATGACATCTATACTCACTCGGACAGCGGCGAGAGCATCGTCAGAACGACCAGCTACAGTCTTCCAGAGAACTTGCACGAACATGTTGAGCTGATCCAACCAACAACAATGTTCACTCGCCTCAGGCCATTCAGGAGTACTCTACATTGGCAAAACACGGCGTTGGCTGCCTCGCTAAGTCCCTCCACCGGCACGCTTACCGGGCCGGCTGGAAACCCAGTCGATGCCAGCTGTAACGGCACAGTACGACAGCACGGTTTGGTATCTGGACCCATCTAACGATTCGGTTCTATAGATCACTATCACCTGTCTCAGACAACTTTACAACGCTGTCGGATACAACACCACCGCCACGAACGGTAACAAAATCGCTGTTACCGCTTACCTCGAGCAGTACGCCAACAACCAGGATCTCCAGCAATTCTTCCAGCTGGAGAACCCTGCAGCATACGGATCTAACTATACCTTTGTGTCCATAAATGGTAGGAATATCTTATGCTTGGACAACAACCAGTTCGCTGACGATATCCTTCAGGTGGCTTGAACAACCAGACTTACGCAGATGCTGGCATTGAAGCCAACTTGGACACCCAGTTTGCTTATGGGCTGACATACCCGACTCCCGCAACTTTCTACTCGACTGGCGGTTCACCCCCTTACATTCCTGACGCAGTTACTCCGACAAATACTAACGAACCATACCTTGACGTTCGTTTCATCCCTTGCTCACTCCAGCAATTCGCCTGAGTTCTATCGCCGTTGATTATAGTGGTTGAACTATGTGTCATCTCAAGAATATCTCCCTCAGACGATCTCCACTAGTTATGGCGACGATGAGCAGACTGGTAACTTTGTTTCATTCCTTGGCAGACATACTCTGACCACAGACAGTCCCATACACATATGCTAGCCGTGTCTGTTCTGGTTTTGCCACCCTTGGCGCCCGCGGTGTCTCCCTCCTGTTCTCGTCCGGTGACAACGGTGTCGGAGATGGTGACGCAGACCCAGCCACTCAACGATGCTTCACCAACACTGGAACCAACAAGACTGCGTTCATTCCCGAGTTCCCCGCCGCTTGCCCATAGTGAGTGTACCCTAATGGGCTCGTAGCATCCTCTGATCGGGTTCGAATGCACGCAGCGTGACATCCGTCGGAGGTACCAATTACATCCCTGAAACTGCCGTTTTCTTCTCTGGCGGAGGCTTCAGCAACTATGTGTGCTCATCTTCATAGTTATTTTCTACCGTCACGCTGATTAATCCCGTCATCAGTTCCCTCGACCTGCTTACCAGGATGTGGCCGTAAGCAAGTACTTGCAGGCACTCGCTCCCGGAACTTATGAAGGCCTGTACAACCCGTACGTTTTTTTTTCTCACTTGTTGCGCGATGAAAGTTAAACGAAGGACACTCTAGTTATGGCCGTGTAAGCACCCTGTCCATCCCCAAATGCCGGATCTAACCATAGACTCTACCCAACTCATACCTCCTTTCACACAGGGTATCCCCGATGTCGCAGCGCAAGCCTGGAACTTCGTCGTCGTCTATCAAGGCGAACCAGTCTACGTTGGCGGCACGTCCTGCTCCTCCCCCACGTTTGCCTCCTTCGTATCCATGCTCAACGATGCACGGTTCAACGCGGGTAAGCCTCCGCTGGGCTTCTTGAACCCGTGGTTGTACGAGACGGGGTACACTGCATTGAACGACATCACGGTGGGCAACAACCCTGGGTGTGGTACGGAGGGCTTCAACGCAACCATAGGTTGGGATCCCGGTACGTCGTATCGTTTCTCTCTCTCCCCCTCTTTTGGTGTCATGCTGCCTTGGGGTGTGACTGCCTTTCGGGTGTCCCAAGCCTATGTGCGGGGAAAACAAATATCTGGAACTTTTTGATTGACACATACCTCTATTATGCTAGTGACCGGTTTCGGCACACCCGACTTTGAAAAACTGTTGGCGTTGGCAATGGCTGCTTGATCGGGTCTCTTTCAAAGGGGACAGAATCATGGTCGGACGCAGAGAGCGTTTCTTTGTGTGTTTCTTTGTGTGGCTTGGGTTAAAACATCATGTGAACTATACTGGCGTGGACGTGAGGTTTATGTACTACTAGCACTCGACTGTACATGTACTACCATCTTGTTCGACAAAGGTCACCATCAGCCTGCGAGAATGAAACGTTTTGCGTCCCCCACTTCTGGTCGCTGAGTTGGTGGTGACTCAGGGTGACTCGAGGTACATGAACCTTCGTACGCAAGTCAAGGTGGATAATAAAGTTGGATCCGCGTGGCGTTCTCCACCATCCTGGTGGCTGTACACTGGTGGTGATGGATTCATTGACCCTATCGTCCAGGAGTTAGCATGACACATGAGGCCATACAGGTCACATACCGGAAGGCTCGGGAACCTGAACGATGACCTGGTATGGCTCCAGAACTGGTATTCTCAAGAAGGCCTCGTACAGAAGCGACTATCCTAAGAGAAGGGTACCCTCGTCCATCTTGTTGATAGCCTTACGGAGTTCCTGCACACTCCCTGACACCCTATAGAGTTTTATAAGTCCTGTGGAGACGTCGGGAAGACCCATGGGCGCCTCCTTAATGCGCTCCTCAAGCATGTGGACATTTTCATGTGCGTTCATTGAAATGACAAGGCCCTTGTGGAATGCAGTACCTCGTATCCAGTATTCAATCATCGGGTATGGTGTATCTAGATGACCATCAATATGTTGCAAGGCATATCCGGACCGCTGATACGTACCCACTATGAAATGGATGCAGCCCTCCGGCGGTCCTGGTACGAACAGGTCTGACAGCTCGTACGGTCCCCGTAGGGGATGCCCACACGCGGGAAGGACGATGCTACGGAGCACCTCATCATGGTGTTCGGCTACACCAACCTTCAGCAAGTACAGCCGGAGCTGGCTACTTTCCACATCCTTCAATATGATTGGATGTTTTTCCTTTAGTAGCGTCTGCACGTCGGCGACGGTGGCGGTTCGCGGAATGTTGATCACGGCGATGCTATGGGTGGGTTGACCTCGTATCCAGTAGCAGAGTGCGAAATTGTCAGACATGGTATGATGCGGAAGGTGGAAGACAAGATTGACGCACGTTATCAGTATCTATTTGTTATTCCCGATACGGAAGTAGAGGGTCTATGTCGACTAGTTGATGTTCCGTTTGGCGGGGAATTGCAAGATTCGACGTTTATGTTTATTTATATTTACGTGATGTCCTGTTATGGAACACCCGCGCTGGTCTTACCGGAGCTCCCTTGTGTTCCGTTGTCCTGCCTGCTCCATTCCTTCATGCGACTGAACGGACGGTCTGTTCGTGGACACCTTGATGGTTCGGTCGACCATTGCCTTGTCTCGCCCGCCATTGCATCGCTCCTTTCAGCGCTGGGACTGCTTCTGACGTGGGCGACTGTTCAGGCCCCATACCGTGGGACAAGCTTTACTGCGGAAGTCCCTGTCGACGTCGAGGAGATAGATTGCGATCTTGTTGTGGGTCGTGAATGGATGTCCCTTTTCCAACTCATTACTACTGAAGTCCATCATGTCGCCGAGAGCTTTATTGCAGAGGGCCCGGGTGCAGTTTGTAGTGTTCTGTCTGTGCATGGATTCCACACGCCGGACCTGCTTGAAATGGCCTTCAAGTTTGTCTTGGAGCTACTGGTGTATACTAGGACTATAATGATACTATCAATTCAATGTTTTACTGAGTCGTGAATGCAGACCCGTATCGGGTGTTGCCACGGATGTGGCGCGTCGCGTGTTATACTACAAACAACGCTGCATGCACTTTGCATATGTAGACAATGCTTGAGCGCTGAGCATCATGCGAACACACTAGGAGGCAGTCCTGGACCCGCAAGCACCTGTTTCACCGTGACGTGCGAAGTCCCAGAGTCTGATAGACTGTATTTGACTCGCACGGGATTCAAGCATTTGCGGTATGTTGGATGTGATGGCACGAGTAGCTACTAATTTGCGTGGTTGATCACATCAGGATTATCGAGAGCGAAGATGAATTCGCCGTGAAGTCGCGGTGCCTCAGTGGTTTGGATCATAAACGAAGCCGTGTTTCATGGCAAAAAGGCATTGATCATTTGTGACCTGTTGACTCTGGCGAGTATACCGTTTCATCAAGAACACAGAGCACAGACTGCGATCACATGGCACTTGGGGTGTGCTACCTGAGCCGTAGTTGGCCAAATAAACACCATCTCATCTCATTGCACCAGTTAAAGCTAATTGAGTAAATCAAGCGTCCTTTTCCTACCCTGATGGGCCTTCTCTTTTAAAAACCACCGGACGAAAAAGGATCGTGGTCGTGATGCTATCTTCGCATCCGTTTCTTGAACCGTTCCATGACCTACGACAAGCGTCAGAACATACCACGACCCCCGTATGGGCGCGGTACCACGTACCATCTCATCGGTCGCCATTTGTGGCTTGTCGTGCCGTGGTTTACGCTCTTCCTGCGGAGGTAACCCCATTGCTTCCAACTTGGCATCGCGCATGATTTCCACGTCCGACCTTTGTTTTATGTGCGGACGGTAAACTGGTAACAACACCCCGTTTGTCAATCAGGTCTGGCATTTATTCACTGAGTGGAGCAAGAAGATCGAAAGAGACGTACACCGGGTAGCGACGAGGTGTTCTTCATCGGTATTCATCCTCTTGCGTTCCTTGCGTTCTTCGGCAACTTGGCGTTTCGCTTTTTCAGTTTCCTCGATGTTCCTGAGTCGTATACTGAAGAAAGGAAGATTGATCAAAGACGTCAGTCAAAACATCCAGCGGATGGTTTCGAAACGAGCAAAGATAAGGGGGGAGGGGGGAATGACGCACTCCATGCCGAGGTCGACCTCTGGTATGGCCGTCAACATCGCTAGACTATTGGTCACACTTCCCTCGTCCGCCGTCTTCTTCTCCGACTTCCAGCGCTCGGAGAGTGTGAACTCGTCGTTGGGATCGCGAGACGACATTTCCGAAGCGTCCTGTTGCTGACGTCGGATCCTCAAGTTCTCCTCGATATAGCTCATCCTGGTTGTCACATAATGAGAACCGAAAAACCGAAAAAGCAGTTGAAAGGAGAAGAAAAAAAAGTGCAAGCGACGCACATGTGTTTATCCACGTCGAGCGCGTTCGTCTGTTGGGTAAAGTTGTTCGTCCGAACGGCCCGTCGAGCCTTGGCAGCCGCATCCTCTTGCTCGCTATCGTACATGTTAGTCGACGGTGGTTCGTCATCGACGAAAGAGCCAATACGAAGCGCTTACTCGTCCTCGGTCTTCGCACCCGAACCCGAACCCGCACCCGCTCTCAACCCTCCCTTTTCCTCAGGTGACTCCTCCGTATTCCGTCGTCGTTTCTTCCTCACATCTCCACTCGACAACTTGTGCACATCTATCCCCTGTCTTGCCTTGCGCAACCGCCTCAACTCAAGCAGCTCCGAGAGCCTGTCAAACGTCATGAGCATGTTTATACACCGGGGAGGAAATGTCACGCACGGAAGAGACTTATCCTCCTCGTCCTCCTCCTCGTGGTCAGGATCAGAAACGTGAGCCGAGGGTGGATCTTCTGTTTCTGGGGACTTTTCTCGGACGCGGGGGTGTGGCCGGCTTCGTCTCTTGATCATGACAGTGGTATAGATGGTTACGTAATCGTTATTGCAACTGTTGTAGTGTTTGTTCCATGTTAGCCATGAAATGATGGAATCGAGACAAGGCTGTTCGTATTCCCTGAATCCCTCACATACGGTAGATCGGTACACAAGACAAACATAGTACTAGAATGAGAATCTAATAGTCCTATTCAGTCAAATAAATTCATTGTACGCGTTCCTCCACCGGTCTCACACCCTCTTCCACCACCAAACTGCTCTCATTTCTATTTTCTCCCACCACCGTCGCAGGGACTGGCGTGGCAGCCACCGCTGCCGTCGTCACACGCTGCAGCTCCTCTGGCGTTGGAAACGCGATTGTCGGAACACCAACAGGTGGCGAACTATGCCGCGAGAGTAACGATTCTGGGGCGCGCAGTCCGCCCCGTCTCAAACGCGGCGCCTGCGAGCGTTCCTCGGCCGATTCCTCCCCCCCACCTAACCGCTCAGACGGATTCGTCGTCCACCCTGAATGAGGCGGGAAATACCAGTCGTCCGACATACTCGCCGCCGGTCGTGGTGTCGGTATGATTTCGAACCGACGTGTCCTCCCAAAAGGAAAAAACCGTCTGGCTTGGGCAGATGACGAACGCGGACCAAGGGAAGACGGGGCCGGTAACTCGGCGTTGTTGGCAGCCGGAGGTTCTGACCGGGCGTTCTGGTCTTCGTCTTGGGCGAGTTGACGGGTGGAATTACGCCGTGCGGCTGTGAACTCGCTAAAGTCAGACATTCTGTTACGCCCAGGACGACGGATCGAGGGCTGCCTCGATAACGTCGAGTGTAAGAACCCGCTCGACGATGAAAGCGGCCACACACTCGCTCTCGCCGGTGGCGAGGCATCAACAAGCGGCGGCACCCTATCACTCGCCGCATCGGGAGGGGGGGCTGATGACACCGGGGGAGAGGTGTGAGGAAAGCTCAAAAAGTAAGGTGTCGAGGAATTCGACCAACTGTGCTGAGACCGATACGCATCGTATAAATCTGTGTTGAGACGACTGCCTTCCATAACGGGCACAAACGTGCCATATGGACCCAATTCGTCGTCGTCTTCATCCATGTCCAGTTCGTCTGGTGGTTGTGATAGATACTCGGCAAGATCTACGCCTCGTCGGGCACCGGGTCCACGACCGGGAGCACGCTCACGATAGACAGATGCAGGACTGGATAGCTTGCGCAGGGACCGCGCGGTGCGGTCCCCAATGAGACCACGATCGGCTGCGTGGTGACGATAACGACGTTCTGCGACCTCCTATGTGGTGTCGTCAGTCCCAAATATCAACGATATCCGAGTGCGAGACATACCTTGACGAGGACTTCGATGAGAGACGTGGTGAAGGAATCACCACGGTCGAGGTCTTCTACGAACGTCTCGTAGGTGATCGTGGGCTCTGCTTTCTCGAGCCTGGCGCGTTTTATGGCACCGGAGCTAAGAACGACCTCAGCTGCGGTTGTCCACGGTTATGGAAAAGAGAGGGCGGCATACACCAAGCTCTTCATTTTTGCGCCGAGGACATTATCATAATATTCTGCCGTCCTGGAATAGACAGCTGCATTAGCGGCCCAAATTTACGATAAGATGGAGAGTAGCGCACCATCTACCCATAGTTTATGTATTTTTGTAGTCGTTTTCAGTGGGAGTCGTCGCGGATCGGGGACACACAATTAATGTGAGCAGGATGTCGGGGGAGCGCCCGTGTGAAATTTACACCGTTGTCAACAGCAGTGTTGCCGTCTGTTTGCATCGTCGGCCTCACCGCTATTTCCTTTTTCAGAAGAGCCCCTAGAACATTAGGAGATGGAGGAAGACCACATCCCTTTGGAATAATTATGAATGAGTCTATTCAATACATTACAGGGTTCGCCAGGAAACAAGTCGATCAATAGATGTAGGCCTTGGGAGTATGATTATCCGTGCTCCAACCACCAAAAGAAAACCTACTACCATGCAAGACGACAACCCCAACTATCAGCTCGCTTCGTCCGTCCCACCAGGACTGCCATTTGACCTTGGCAATGAAGGTGCCGCAGCAGCTGCACGGGATGCAGCCGCACTCGCGCCCGCCCGATCCTTGGAACTCAACAAGCTCTGGAAAAAGTTTTGTAGTACCTCGTGTTGCGTCTGTCCCCCCGTCGAGCTTGGCGACGAACTCAAGGTCGGTGACGTAGTCCGACCACTAGTCGACGCCCCTGCACCACCCACTGCAGACAACCCAGACGTGGGCCGTGCGCCCCCCCTTGACAGACGTCGCGCAGCATCTCCGTTCGCACTCGCATTCAAGGCACCACTACCGCCCAAACCGGTTTCCATATCCGTAAGCGCCTTCTCCACATTCGGCAGGCTGAAGCTGCTACTCCCAAGGGGTCCGACGATACCTGCCGTCGCGGTCTCTGCGGGGTTGCGGAACGCACCACGTGGATCTCGGTCCGGCTTTTTCGAGTTTTCGTCGTAATGCTTCGCAAGGAATGCTTGTTCCGCCATCGGGGCATTGAATGGGGGTAACGGCGGGGGCTTTGGGCGGAAATGAGGGACATGCAAGGGCAGTCTGCTGTGGAGCTCACCTTGGCGCCTTGATCGGGCACCAGCGTTCGGTACATTCTCTTTGCTCCGCCGGCATCCTCCGTTTCTGATTCATCCACAAGATCCGTGTCCCATGCCTCGCCCCAAACCCGAGCCTCAAATCCTTCCCGTAGCACACCAATCTTTCCCCAGCTATCCCAACCAGCAGGAACGACGATTCGGTCACGGTCGAGCGTGTTCGGTCTGTGATGGAAGACAAACGGATTTCGTATCGGTGCAGGTGCCTCCGTCCCAGTGGCTACTCCAGGAGACGGCGCTGGAGGCGTGAACAAGAGATGTAACGTATACTGTCGGAGCACGCCGAGGGTACTTGGTTGAGGAGTCGTATAAAATAGAGCGGCACCATCTAGCCATGCGAGTTGTGGAATCTGGACGCAAGCGAAAACAGACGACTTACATTTGAGACATATCGTACGGAGAACTTGCATAACGCCATCCGTCCGCTCTTCCCATTCACCCCCCTTACCTTTTACCATCGCTCCCATCCCTGATGCACCAGCACCGACGAGATCACTCCCTTCGTCGATTAAATCCGCCCTTGTGCACACGACAATGATCGGAACCCCAGCCGAATTGTGCGTAAGCGTTCCAGGACCCAGCGGCAATACCGTATTCGAAGTCAAGTTCGACGTGGCGGGAAACGAGTCGGCGGATGGCTCGGTGTAGTGTTGTAGATGTGCCTGCACTACGCAACGTTCCAGATCCGGGTTCCATAACCCCCGACAACGATACGGTGAAAAAAGAACACATACGTCGTTCGTGGTTCTCCTCTCTCGCGATCTCCACCTCGCGAGAGCCGTCCCCTTTCGCCCACTGCTCCACCCACTTGAGCCACGTCTGTAGATCCTCTATGAACGTCCACGGACGCGTCCAGTCCAACACGATCATGACGAGTGTATGTGGCAGCGCCGTCCTCGGGGGTAAGAAATGAGGCAACAAGGCCGAATAAGCCTTCGCATCCGAAGGCACCGTATACACGGACAACCGCGCCAACGTATCTACCGACAGAAACACCCAGCTCGCCACCGACGAAGTCAAACAACTAAGTTCCCCACAGGACAGACGCACCTTCGTCCCCATCATCTCGGATGTCAGCCCAGTCATATCCCAGTGCGAAATCTGTGCGCGATTCGTCCTTGCTGTCGTCTGCGGCGATGGGTTTCTGGAGTAGTGCGGACGCGAGGACGGATTTGCCTGAGGAAGGTGGGCCGAGGACGAGGACTTGTTTGGACGGTATCGAGCGCGTCGAGGACACCGAATCTAATATCGAGGACCACAGGTCTTGCGGGGGTGCCACTGGCGTGGACGGTCGCGATTCTTCCATCGTCAAAGGACAAGCCGGACCAGGGGAGAGACGTTATGGAAATAATTCACGAGATATTCGAAAAAATACAAATTCAGAAATGAATAAAATTTGAAACTCCGTGGGAGGTCGGTTCTTGTCAATCGACAAGCAACGACGCCGAACGCGGAAGAGAGCGTCTTGATCTCGCCGTGGTGTATTTCTTGGACCCCGTCATGTCTGCAGCTATCGCTGTCCCGCACCACACGTTGTCAGAGTCGACGAACACGCGGACGATTGAAGTCTGCGACTGGATCATCACCGCCTCGACCAACGCCATCTCCAACGCGTCCGAGTGTGATGCACTCCAATCCGCACTCGGATTTCCATTGCCAGAAATGACGTTTGGAAACAACTACCTGTCCCTCGAGCATCGGCCCTCGGGGTGGAAGTTGACGCTCGATACCAAGGGTGCGTTGTCGGGCGTGAAAGGCGGTGAGCTCGAGGAGGGGGATGGGGGTGTCAAGGTTGGCTATGCGGATGCTTGGTTGAAGAGCCGGTAAGACCTTTCTGGTGTGGACATGTTTGTCGTCTCTGAGCGCGTTCTACCAGCACAGACCCCGGTACAAGCCTACCCCTTCCCGCCACCGTTGCGGCGAAACCATACGACTGGACGTACACGACAACATATCCCGGACATCACCCTCGCCTTGACGGGTCATCCGAAACATCATCCGATTCAGGGATATGGGCAGACGCCAATCCCGACGATCCCACTCACACGATCCCACTCTCCGAACTTACCAGACCAGATCCGATCCTGTTCTATGCAGAAGTGCCGCTGTTCGAAGACGAGTTGCACGATAATGGATCGTCTCATTTGCTCGTCAGAATAGTCAGTATGCTTTCGAATTGCCTTGACGTGGTAAGCTCATATCCTCGTAAAGCGCGTCATGCCCACTTGTATCTTTATCCTTGCGCGATTCACGTTACGCGTGGACAATGTCCTCTTTCGAGTACACGATACACGGACATTCCATTCCTTTGCAGCTAGCTCGCCAACCGTCGTGCGACAACTGAGTGGATGGGAGGCACCGTATGATCGGGTGAAACGCGTGTGTCATACAAGTCGCTCATGGACATATCTCTCACATAAGGATCCCATAGCAACTGCCTAGACGCAACGACTTGACTCCTCTCACGGATGTCAATTTTATTGCAAAGGTCCTCACGGAAATGCCATCCGAAGTAAGTCAAAAGGTCGGCGCCGGCACGCGATGGAGGGGACTGAGGACAAAGGTAGAAGTGGCAAAGTTGGAGTCTAGAGGTTGATCTGCAACATGTAGTATTAGAACAAGACGTACAGTATATCATCGACGACGTGCACGGAAACTGCTGCACTCCATCGAATGGCCTCAGGATTTCCGAAGCAGTTCCTCCAGCATCTGCCTCACATCGCCCGCTTTCACCCGTCCTCCACTCAGTTGCATAACTTTTCCCATTATCCGATTCATGACTTTTAGATGTCCATCCCTCACTTTCTGAGCTTCTTCAGGAAGCGCCTCGATTGCTTCCAAGCACCAATTCTTCAAGAGGGACCCGTCGTCGTCGGACACTGCCAGCAGACCCAACTCTTTTGCCAGCATCGAAGGGGAAGCCGTCGAGCGTGAAGTGACCATTTGACGCAACAGGGTCTTCCCCGATGTCCCTAGAGATGGTGGATGAACAACGCTCGTATAACAAATACCAATGCAGGCACCTGTAATCTTCCCACATTGCACCATGTCGACCAACTCGCCCATCTGCTCTACCGAGACGGGATTGTCGCTAAACGTTTCCTTGCGAGTGGCGAGTTGACCAAGGAGCTCGTGTATCATCCTAACTCGAACTCAAAACACGGAGCTGGATACGATGCTTGAACGCATACATACCAGTTCACGGCCGCCTTTGCGGATCGTTCTTGGGCAAGGCGGTCAAAGTACTGGACAGCTCCTTTGGCAGGTTCACCATCAAAGCGGACCTCTCGTCCAGCGTCTACAGCCATGAGTACCTCTGCTTCTTGTTCAGTCAAACCTATGCCCATTAATCGCGCACGTGTCTCTTGAGGGAGCTCCGGCATAGATCTCTGAACGCAATCTATGTACTCCTAGAAACCGGGATTGAATACATAATGAACGTGGAAGAAAAGGGATACGAACGGGAGACAGGAGAAGTGGTGGCAGATTGGGGTCTGGCATGTACCTATAATCTGGAGAGTCCTCTTTACTTCTCAACTTGAATGTCTCCGCTTTGGCCTCGTCGAACCCGCGCGTCTCTTGAGGTACGGTCCGACCGCTTTCGAGGAGGCTGATATGACGAAAGACTTCGGATGCTAAAGGCCATGTAACGACCTCTGTCTGGAATGGGTACGAGGGACGTACTGATGGCTACCATCGCGAACTTGATGCTATTGAGGTTCTTAATTTCGCATCGCGTCCCCGAGGGGTGTCCATGCTTATTCACGGATACATTCACGTCACATCGAAGCGAGCCCTGAGATACATCGTCAGATGAGGGAGAATGCGTGAACGATGTACTCACGAGCTCCATGCTGCCGTCACTAGCCCCTACAGCCCTGAGCACGGCTTGGAGAGTACGAACATAGTCGCCCGCCTCTTCTGGAGACCTTGTGAAAAACAACAAAGGCATTCAGTTTACAAAATCCGGATTTCGACGTGACTGCGAGACGGACCTCATATCCGGTTCAGAAACGATTTCCATCAGGCCCGAACCTGCTCGGTTGAGGTCGATCTGAGTGATACGGCGACGCGCATCAAATATCGACTTGGCGGTATCCTGTTATTGAAAATGTATGATGAGAATTCGTGTTGAACGCGTCGAGACGCGTTGCAGACCTGTTCCAGCTGTATCTGGGTGATTCCAATTCGGACGTCACCACGCGACAAGTCCAAGTAACCACCTTTCGCCAACGGTGCTACCCAAAGCGTGTATAGGTACCCCGCAGATAAATTTACGAGGTAAAGACGTATCACACTCACCATAGCGCTGCGTGATTTGATATCCCGCGGGTAGATCAGAATAGAAGTAGTGTTTCCTGTCGAATGCCGAGCGTGGCTGGATTTGTGAGTTCAGTGCAATAGCAGCTCGGACGGCGAGTTCGACGCATTTTGGGTTCAACGTCTGCGTGTTCGCATAAGATGCGACTGACGAGCTGACCACGAACACGTTACTCACTGGAAGTGTCCCAGGCAATGCGGCATCATAGAAGGTGACGAACGAGTTGGATTTTTCCCCAGGCTTGGAAGTAAACGCATCTGCATGTCGAATGAGGGGAAGCGTTCTCGGGGTGCCCGGATAGTGCTTCATACTGACCAGAAAACAGTTTTCTCCGTGACTTGATCTGAGCATGAACCTCAATGCCTACGACAACCTCCCAACCGGGCCATCGCTTGTCCTCGCGTATTGCACGTTCTCTATGTAGACCTCTGAGGCTGGGCGGTCTCCAGAGTTGCTGCAGCTGTCGGGCCCGCCATGGACACTGGCGGACAATCATCAAGGATAATTTCCTTTCTTGGATAAGCAATAATTTGTCTGCCAAGTACCGTTTTGGACATTGCATCCCAAATACAACACATAACCAACTTGGTGCTATTACTACACCGATCATCCATACAATTGCCAACAGACCGATCCAAGTGAAGAGGCCCGGGGCGAAACGACGGCGAGGAAGCTATACTGGCCCATCGGGGGTTTCAATAATATGGCGGGTCTTTGTCCGCGGAGACGGGACGCCGTCACGACGAGCTGGAGGAGTTCGACACCCCGGGCCCGGGCCGTTTGAGGAGAGCGCCGATCCGGTCTGCCCTTCATATCATTGCGGGCTGGTGAATTAAATATAGTCCTGACCTGACTTGCCACGCACTGATTATTATTAGTACATCTATCGTGAGTCCTAAATCCCCCGTTCTGAATGCCCCTTTTGAATTCTCCTCCTTCGCGTCAGGGGAAAGAGAGCAAGGGAAAAAAAGACGAGTTGGTCATCGGAACTCTACTCCGCCAATCTCTTCCTCGTCGTCGGAATCCACCCTGGATCAGTCTAACGTTCGTCCAGGAATCTGGCAGGTCATTTGTCAGGATGCTGCCGGAATAGACGCTCGCACCGACGCAGCAGATGTCGAGTCCATCCTCCCCGTCTATGAGCCAGCGGGCAAGGGCCACAGCCCGAGAACGGGTGTAGAGACGGGTGCCCTGTAAGGATCGTCCGTGCTCTCATTTCATTTCAGACTGATGTTATCTGTGTTGTTCTAGCCTCGCACGCGGCGATAGGTCTCTTGATCATACTAGTGGACTTCCCTCGGTGATTTCGTCACAATCTTCCACTTCACAGTCGGTACCCTTTCATTTCGCGTCTAATAATATCCAGCTCATAGCGCTTCCTCCAAGTCTGTCGTTCCTTCAGATGGAACCCCATGATACATTTATGTACACTTACAATCTCGTTGCAGGCAACGTTTACTTGCAGATCTTCATCTTGTAAGCCTCGTCCTCGTCCATGCCGAACGACTCCCTCACAGCTTTCAGGGTAGAGCCAGAGTCAGGCCGACCAAACCATTACACCTTCTCTCTGTCCATGAAACTCGGCCATGTGGAACGCGCCATCTCCAAACCCGTAACCATGAGGCTCTCCCTAGATCCCCGCGGTCTAGACTTTGTCGTTTTGTAAATGGCGACGGCCTTTTTTTTTTTACCCCGCCCCATGAACCCGCAACTAATCACACCCCAACAGTGCGTTCCCCCCAAGAACCAGCCTTCCGACGGGTTCTCTCTTCCATCTTCGAGTCTGGCTACGCACCGCGGGCGTCGATCATCGCATGTTTGGCGAAAAAGACCTCTGGGTCGGCAAAGACCCCGACTTTAGAGCCATCGCCGATGCTTCCTTTGCCTTTCTCCGAAACGCGACCCAAAACATGTTGATCTACCAAGCCATCGTCGGACGCGCACACGTTAGCTTCATCGTCAGGTCTCGTTCACGTTCCTCTCCCCCCTCCCTGTCCCCCCTCCCCTGTGGGTCCTCTCAAGCTGATACGTCTCCCCTATGACGTAGATGGAAACCCGTCGAACCTGGGGTTTACGCGCTCTCACTCGATTACGAAGCTGGCGGCGCGGGCAGAACGCTCTTTGATAACTACCATCTAAGACTCTATTGCGATCCCCAAATCGTTTCCTTTCTGATCTAGCAAGTCCCTTTTTCTCCCATCCCCCCCTCCATGAACGTCATATGACACCATTCTTAACGAACGTACCAGCTCGATTCCCGTCCCCTCCACCCCACCTGGCGCAACCCACCGACTCCGTTTCTGGCTTCGAACACCCCACATGGTATCCAAACCCTCCTCCTCATCCCGACCGTCCTACCCCACTCAATCCAGCCAATCCTACCTCTATCAACGTCTCTGGAAATCAGACGACTTCAAGATTGGCGCATATCTCAACTTTGAATTGATCGGGAACAAAGTCGTCCTCGCCACCCGCCAATTAGACGACCCTCCGACGTTCGATTCGACGCTGATGCCGCTCACACCGAACCGTCGGCGGGTGTCCCGGCTGGCGCCTTACGAGGGTGTCGACGAGACGGGGGAGGCTGTCAATGATCGGTAGTACTTGGTTGATCGTCGCGCTCGAGACCGTCTCTTGTATTTTCATTGGACGAGCTTTATACGTAGCAGGTCGTGGTCGTTTCGTTTTCATGTCACCCGTTCAGACCCACACAATATACGTCGCAGAATATTTATAGTTGATGCGTAAATTACGATACAGGTTTTGTCTTGAGCCATTGGGAGGCGTTTACGGAACGGACACGAAACGCTGTGATACAACGATGGGATGTGTGTGAATCGGGGCCACTCGAGGAGTGGAGACGAATACCAGGGAAACGAAGAAGTGTTAGAAGCGAAAAAGATCATAAACGGAACCAAGCAGAACAAGAAAAAAAGTCTGGGCGGATAGAAAAAGGGGAAGAGATGAGGGCAACGAAGGAGGACGAAGGTAAACCGTCTTGCTGAATCCCATCCCCTGGTTATACCGTGTTTGAGTCGCAGTGCGCCTAAATCCATCTAATGCCTCGCTTTCGGGAAAATGCCTGTAGAAAGAAGAATGAATAAATCCAAAGAAAGGGAACAGAGGAACAGTGAAGACTGTATTCATTGACGAGTTGGTGTATGAGCCAGATATCTCAAAAGTACCACAATTCCGGAACGAGGCAAGGGGCCAACGATCGGTGAGAGCCTTGAGAGTATGTGTGCTCAGGCGTAGACTTGCGAAGGCCCATGACCAGGAC
>JBBPNY010000140.1:0-36822 GCA_038091165.1 Rubroboletus pulcherrimus
AGCCCACTCCTTGAGGACCGCTTGCGGGCATGCGTGTTGCTCTCGGCGCTGAGGCGCGTCGTCGGGTTTGCTTGTAGGGAGGCCTGTTGCGCGTGTGCGTCTGCAAACGGAGAGGGTGAAGGCGGTGTGGAAGGCGGTCGCGTCGGTGTCGGCGTTAAAGGGGTGCATGTAGGCGTGTGTGGGCGCGTGCGCTCGGAGGGGTGTACGAACGGGTTTTCTGACGTACCCGAGCCTGACGCCGTGCCCGCATCCAAGCTCGCGCTGCGGTCGAATATAGAGGGACTGGGTGAGTGCACTATGACGTCCCCAGACGAGCGGGCATGGTCGATGTCATCGAGGGGGACAGCGTACCCTCCCCGCGCGATGTCGACGGACTCGTGTGATTTGAAGGCGCGGGTGCCGCCTGGGCCTACAGAGGTCCCGATAGAAGTAGTCCGGCCCGAGAGAACAAGGGTGGCAGTATGGGTGACACTAGAGAGGAGGGAAGGACCGGAAGTGTGCTGTGCGGCGGATTCTCGGACTGATCTACGGCGTTGTCGTTCGGCAAGTTCCCAGCGTTTGAGGGTCTGTTCGTCACCGAAAAAGACAAGAAGAAAAAGGACAAAAAAAAGATCATTAGTACACTGGGTAGAACGTGGGACCGACAGCAGCGCGGATGTCAAATGTGAAACGCAAAGGAGATATTAGAAGTGGGGCATACGAGCCTACGAGGGGAAGTATGTAGATAAGATGGGTGGTCGCGCACGTACCTCTTCGACTCTTCGCGTTTCGGCAGTTCTGTCGGTCATGGGAGGGTACACGCGGTGTTGGGCGTCCTCGTTGTCTTCTTCATCACCCTCGTCCTCTGATATTTGCTTCCCCTTTCCCTTGGTGTGACTTCCCGGAGACGCGGGCGAAGAGGACCGTCGTGAACCCTGTGGGTCGAATTGCTCGCGACGGAAGCTCCAAGGACGCGGGTGACTGAAAACTTCTTCTAGCAATGACGGGGAGGGCGGGAGCGAAGGTAGTATTGCGGCTTCGGGGCGCGGTGAGAGCGACGCGGACATTCTCTCCGCTGTCGTCGTCGTCGTCGTCGTCGTCGTTGTCCTGCTACGGCGGTGTGATGAGGAGTACCAGTGAGAACCGAATGAGGTCGGGATTCGGGAATCGGCTCCCCCGAACCCAGTTAGACGCTCGTAGTAATAACGTCACAGCTGCGTTCCATTCCAACCGTCTACGTGACACTGCCCATCATCACCCCAAGCTCTTTGATACTCGTCCTGTGCGTATCCAGGTACTCTACTAACGGGTTGTGTTAGGCTATATTGACAGGTCAGATTCCTTATATCATGATGTTGATGGGCATAAAGTTGTAGTCAACTTCCAAAAAGAGTGGCGATTGTCCGTGCGAGACCTTCTGTTTCCCCCGGGCGATCCACGGCGCTCCCCCTGCCCATCCAGATTGCATCGCAATCCCCCTGCTTCGGTGATGTAATGGCGCAACCCCGACGGGCTTGGCCGTCGCATGCTGCAGCCCATCAGTTCTTCGGAGCCGGCGCGGCTGTGCATCGCGCTCCCCCGCGAGAAACAGGATCGACATGCACATCATCACCTGCATCTGGTGGATATTCTGCCAGAAAGCATGCTGTATGGCGGCGATCGTGTTGAGTGGAGAAGGACGTGCAGTGTTGCCCGTTCACGCCAGTACGGGAGACGCTTCTCGCGTTCCACATCGCGCCGACGCCGCTGGTTCCAGGACAATGCAAACAGCGCGCCAAATATCCCTGTTGTCGCACGTCGCCTGCGTTTCGGAATGATCGAACGCACCTTCAGACCCAAACGCCAAATTCATTCGGAATGTCGGAACTTCGGACGCAGACTGCAATTGAACGACTTGTCCCGCGATGATCATTGATCAATAACCCAACCACACCAAGAAAATCGAGATGATTACTGTGACAGTGTCGACGAACTCGCTGACACCGGCATAGACAATATTTGTACGCTGTATTCTCTACTTGGCCATGTTCGCCGACGGTGACATTAGCCCACCTCATCGACGAGATGAAAAAGTCCGTTTGAAAGGAAAATCCCCAAGAATGAACGTGCAGACGTCATTGAGACATACAGAACCATTCACGGCAGGTAACGCATGGATGATGGGAGGGATCGACGACCTCGCGCTAGTCGAGTGGTTTTAGAATCCGGTATGTTGACTCCGTTTGGGGCGCGGGAGGCGATGTCGATCATCTTTTTGAAGGATGGGTGCTGAAGCGCTTCGAGCGGCTGTAATTGCATCATTAGTAGCGGACCATGTAGCTATGGAGGACTCACCTGGTCCGTCTCGATGATCCATCGGATGGCAGCAGTGTGAAAATTGGATTCCGAGTAACGGATGACCGGCTCCTTGGGCGCCAGATGGCCATCGAGAGACGTCTGCCTGCTAAGGGTAGACGTTGAAGCCACAGCCTCCCGTTCGTGAGCCAAATCACGGCGATGTTTTGCGTCCTCAGGCAGCATAGACTCGAAGTTGTTGTCAGCTGCCCATTTGCAATATTTAGTCGGGTGGTTGGCTTGTTGGTGGCGGCGTAGGGTAGTGGCTTCATTGATGAGGGCAACGGATTTTTTGTACAGTTTGCTTTGAGTTCAGTTAGTTAGCACAATGGATGCAGGAACGGTAACAAAATACGTACCTGCAAGCCAGACAGTCTCTGTATTTTTTGTCATTCTTGAGGTACGGTGCAGAAAAAAAAACTTTCATGTCTTGAGTACGGTCCGCACGCGACTTCCTTGTTGGGGCGTCTAACTCGATGACATCTACGCCCCTGAGTAGGCCGTCAGGCCCAGCAGTGGGCGGCAATGGTTTGGGGGCGGCTGTTGGCGCTGACGCACGACCTTTGCCTAGCGACGAGCTCATATTAAATATCATAATTATAAAGGGGAAAAAACATACCTTTGGGCCTCTTTTTTGGTTGGTTTTCCGCGTCCGACTCAGCAGAGATGGTTGAAACAGAGTCATTGTCAACACCCTTGCGCTTTCTATGGCGAGGCTGTTCATCGTCGGAATAACCGTCATACATTTGGTACATAATTGTAGCAGAACAGGCGATCAAAGTATGAAACCTTAAAATTACCTTTTATGTACAGCTGCGCTGCCACTGATTGGAGCACGCAGTCATGGACTGCCGACCGAAAGGAGGGGCTGCAGCTGGACACTCAATCATCGGATTGGATACTGATACCTTCTACAGCCCTTGGGCTCGCAGATGCCTTGGCAGTATTAATTCTGTGACCAGTTCATAGTCGCATCCTTCAATTTGGTACAATTAACCCCTGTACTACTTGCCACACCCTGGACAGCAATGCACCACGTCGTGCACAAACACGTCGCATTCCATACAGAAGTCGTGGCTGCAGTCCGAACATCGGTACCGACCCAGCGGGCTGATGCCCTCCGAGGCAGGCGCAGTAGACGGCGTCGCTGGAAATGCACGCCCGCATGCATGACACGTGTCCGCTCGCTCTCCGACTTCCTCCATCGACGTCCTGTAAACCCTTGTTCAACAAAAGCCATCAGCATCGAAACAGGGCCATCGCTCACACAGCTTGATAGGGCTTGACGGGAAACAAGTGATGATAACTCCGCGCAAGATGCGGAGAACTCACGATCATCAGGCCGCAAATGTCACAATCTGTCGGCACGTCGCATACTTTGGCCATGCATCGCGGACAGAGAAAGCCCTCGCTCTTCATTTCCGAATGGCATGCACAAAGGCTCGGTGGCGACGAGTCGGGGAGGCGCGTCGGAAAGCCCATCATCATCAAGTCCGCGGCAGAGTTCGCACCCCCTCCACCACCAGCGCGGGCCACGGCTCGTTGGGCTGGCGGGGGAACAAGCTCGAACAGTAGGTCTTTAAAGTGCCCCTCGTTCATTGCCACACCAAACTGGCCTGTCCATTTCATGAGAGGTGAAAAACACTGCTATGTCACATCGACCCACCGCCTGTTTTATCACACATATCTCTACATATCTTCATCTCAGCCGCCAAGGCGACCACAGATATTCGAATTTTGTTCCTCACGCAAGCGTCGAGCGTGTCATGAATATTTCCCGGGTCACAGGTCGTCAGCGAGCCAAAGATGATGAGAATTTCGCGCGACGAGTGAGTGGGGAGGTGACTGCAGCTTTCAAAATCCAAAAGGAAGCAACAGCGAATCGCACTCACCTCATACTGCTCCGTCCCATCTCAATAGCATTTTGCAAGCTCGGATCGCCAGCAGGTTCGAGTTTCGTACGATCACTGAGTGACTTGAGCACATCCTGCGGATTGCCTGCAAACATGCGTGAATGGAAACGCGGTAAAGTCGGGACACCATCCTACCAGACATTTCACCGATACGTTCCCCAATGCCACCGCGCATACCAACGATGCCGATCTGACCGAGGGGATTCTGGTCAAACCATTCCACGACAAACTCGCGCGCATACTGCAGGGACAGATCGAACCGAGTTGGACGCATGTCACGGTCCATCATCGCCGCTGATAGATCGAGCAGGAGGATAAGATGTCGGATGATGGTACGTCGAATGGCCGCAGCTGGCGCGAGCAGTCTAGGTCACGATGAGAATGCGAACGGGATACATGAGAGAGTCAGTGTACGTGCCTTCGCCGTCTACCCCTCGCCATCAAGTCCTCAACCGCCCCTTGCAAGCTACCAGTCTCATCCTCCTGCACGGTGTCCCATGACCGTGTGTAGGACGCCTCCCATGTGTACGCTTGCTAGATGGACAGTTCAGACGGAAGAAGTCGGAGGCAGCGTGAAAAAATACGTACATCCTTTGCTTTGCCCTTTCCCTTGTCTTTCTTGCGCTTGTCCGTGGCCTTGCTTTTTCCTTTACCCCGAGCGCGAACTTCATCGTCCCCTAACAATGACAAGTCGGAATCTGAGTCTACATCCATGTAATTTGGATCCGTTCGCCTTGGCGGTGCCATCGCGAGCTTTTGTGTCGACCGACGTCGAGAACGTTGAATCCAAGACCGGCGGCCGGAATTAGTCGAATCAAGTGTCGATGGAGCTAAATGCTGTAAAACCACTGAACTGGATAGGTTGGTCAAGGCAACAATAGTGAACTAATCAGTGCTTACTCTACAAACACTAGTAGTAGTACCCTCGGCTCGGCGTAACATACGCACTCTATATACCATTCTTCCTAGGGGAACCACCAATATCCTCGACGTTCCCTGTCTCGATGACATCCCCCCAGACGCTCTCTACCCATCCCAAGCAACTATCCACCTGTTCAAACACCTCTGCAGTGGCTCGGCTTAACACGGGATCCTCGAAGCCCTTCACGTCTGTGACCATCAGAGGTGAGCTGCGGGGCGGGGTTCGCGATTCGTCCGCATCCTCCGTATCGAGCAGAAGCATCGGTCGCTTCCCAATCCGTTCCCCAACCCTCCCTGTCCGTAGAGTCGTGGGCCCTGCGCCTGCGCCCACGTCCTGTGTGGCCCCCTCCTGACGGCGTTTCACCAGCGCATTGGAGAGCTCTGTCAGTAGACGACGCTGTAACAGCTTGTACACTGGATCCTCGGGTCGAAGTGTCCGGTCGACGGCTGCACGGAGCGTTGCTTCGTCCTCTTTGGACAGTGGGCCGGAAGCTGGGGTCGTATCGGCGGTTTGTTTCCGCGCGCGGACGACCTCGTCAGCGAGGTTTATGAGCTTGGTGTCGCTTGCGTCTAATTCTCCGGCGATCTCAGCGCGGAGAAGCGTCCAGACGCGAGACATGAATGAATCAGGATCAGGGGGGTCGGACCCAATGCCGTTAGAAGAGCGAGTGGGTGCAGGGAGACGTGTAAGAATACGCAAGGAGGCAGCGATGACGAGTGCTTGTAGATAATTCTGTATCTTCAAGAGAGTCGGAGCTGAGAAGAAAAACACGGGTGGAAGTATGTTTGCATTCAGTGTGGAAGACACCGCTGTCTCATCGTTGTCATGACCCGAGGATGTGGGCGGAGAAATCTGGACGGTTCTCGATGGAAGGGGGCAAAAGGTAGGTGAAGACAAACCCAGAGCCTGGACAATACGAACGATCCACAAGAAACGCGGCTCCGTAGAAATGGAGCTGAAATGGCCAGAGGGATGTAACTTCTCCAGCCAAGACGCCCACCCTTGCATTATTCTATCTCGACGCCAAATGTCGACCACGATCTCTCGTTCTTTTGTCTTGGCCTGTTTCGCGACAACGGACCTGAGCTGTTGTTCTGTCATGTTTCCCAGGACGAACTGGGAAAGATCGTGTTTCATGATCTCGGTGAGTCTCAGAATGCTTTTGACGGTCTCGGTTACTAGTGTGGCCAGTGCGACGGGACGGGAGGATCGAATAGGGGGATCATCAAGCGGTCGTTGGAGGGTCTCGATTTCGGGATCACGAAATGGGGTGCAACGTTCCCGGAGACTAACCAAAACCTCGCGGAGATGCATGAGGGTAGAGTCCAAGGGTGAAGACGTAGGGGAGAGGGGACTGGACAATGTCACCAATACGTGATGCTTTGGTGGCAAGAGAGGTGAAAGCGCAACGTGGAGGTCTCCGTAGAGTAACTTGATGCGGGAAAGCTGAACAGACGGCTCTGGATTGGAGAGGGTGTCCACAGCCTGCATGAACCTCAGCCATATGCACATGGTGGGAGCGGTGAGGTTCGCACCCCGTCCCAGAAAGCCTTGTGTACAAGGTCCTCGACCTTGCTGCGCAGTGTCGGCTCTGTGTCCCCATCAGCGGTGATGTGGAGGGACATGACGGACAGGAGAGACTTTCCCGGAGGAAGGACCTGAGCTGGGTCTGTGGCAAGGATATGGAGAAAGTATGCATTGTTCAGGATGTCGAAGAGCTCGACGGGGAGAACAAGATGATCCTGGTTGGATACGAGTTGGGATGATATGCTCTGCGCGGAAGGCGAGACAATGGAGATCGTTTCACCCAACGAAGGCCTCTGGTGCGGTCCGACGGGTTCCTGAGCAGACTTGTTGAAAGGAGAAGTGAACAGGATGTGAAGGGCATCGAGGAGCTCATCGTTCTCCATGGAGCGTTCCCAAAGCCCGCGATCTTGGAGGAGCTGAAAGTCACGGTAGAGCACATCCCAGGAGACTGGATGTGGGCCGTCCGGATGTTTCTGTATGTCTCTGAGGAGAGAAATGGTGTCTCTGAGGAGGGCGTTGTCCGGTGCAGCGTCGGCGTGGGCTCTGAGCTTGTCGAGGATGCGGTCCATGACAAGAGCTAAAGCCAAACTTGGCGAGCTCTGTGATAATAAGGGACCATCACCTTAGGAGGCTTTCTTTCCCGGCCGCCACAGCTTTCGTTGATGGACACCACGACGCCCACCGACAGCACGTCTGCGCACCATGTCAGCCCCGTCGTCGCCTTCATCATCGGCCTCGCCATCATCCTTTTCGCATCTGTGCTCAACGCAGCTGGTCTGAATCTCACGAAGCTCGATCATGTGAGCCTGAACTTTCCCATCGTACCGCCTTCTCAACGCTCCTCCTAGGTCCGTACCAATGCCATTCCGAAGTCTGCTCGTCGACGAGACTGGCTACGACCACTATGGCTCTTGGGAATGACCCTTTACATCTTGTCACAACTCATAGGGAGCACCCTTGCCTTGGATTACATGCGAGCGGGCAAGTCCTTTGCCCCTAATAACACTTTGGTCGCTCATCCATCCCCCTCCAGAATACGTCGCTCCCCTTGGCTCCACAGCTCTCATCTTCAATTTCCTTTTTGCTAGATTTATGGTTGGAACACCAGTTACCCGAACAGATATATATGTCGGACATCACTCTCTCCGTCCTCTTCGCTGACTGACCATCTCCTAGGGTACTATAATTGTAGTTGTTGGTGTCATTGGGATAGTCGCGTTCGGCGGCATCAACAGTGGCCTCTCTTCCGAGACCAACGTCGACCATCTCACGGCCCTCTGGAGAAGAGGCGGATGGCTCGCCTTCTTCTTCACCATGTCCATTGCTTTGCTCATCGTTCTCAAGTTCACTTACTCACTCGACGAGGTCCTCGCTTCCCGTTCTGATATCACTTCGGAGCCCTTCATAGGCATGAGCGCGCGAAGATCACCCTCGCCTAGTACCACTTTCCTTGGAAAAGCCAAGAACACCTATGCTTCCTTCTCACTCTGGGTCAAGGAGAAACTCGAGATCTGGACCGCACCCAAGGACGACAGGCATATCGCTTGGATCCTTGGGATTGGTTGGGCATGCTGTGGTGGCGGCCTCGCAGGTGGATGTCTTGTATTTGCCAAGGCTACGTGCGTACCCATCATCCAAGTTACTGTCGGTTGTTCTGAGTCCTTGTAGCGTCAAATTGCTCACCGGGAGTTTGTCGCATGAAAATCCAGGGAATCAGTTTGGGCATATTGCACCCATCTTCACAATCATCCTCTTGACCATCACAGCGGTCTTGCAGATCATATGTCTGAACCGTGGACTGAAGGTGTACGATTCCACACTCGTCGTACCTGTCTTCTATGGTGTCTACACTGCTACGGGGTATGTCGCCCTATTTGCCGTGCAGCCTCTGCTTACTTGTTACATGTAGTTTCCTGGACTCGCTCGTTTTTAATAACGAGGTCGATGCCTACAAGCCCTGGATTCTCTTCCTCGTATTCGCTTCTATCATCATCCTCATATCTGGTGTCGTCCTTCTTACACACAAGAAACCTGAGCGATCCCAACGGAATATCGCGTTGTCACGAACACCGGGTGTACGATCCACCATGAAGGGTGACAAAGACGGAGATGAGGGAGATGAAGAACAGGCTCTAAGGGTGCCAGAAGAGGGGGAATCGGCGGCCCATGAGCCCTGGCAGCTTGGAGACATGAGCGATGACGAGGACGGCGTCTCCACTGACGCCATTGGGAAACCTGCTTCAAGAGGAGTGAATGGCTCCGCAGACAGCGGTGTGGAGGGGGAAGAGGAAGAGCGTAGGTTGATTCAGGACGAGACTCTGCACCGACGATCGACGTCTTCGGATGCGACGCTTGCTCGTAACGACGACCATGATGACGAGTTTGGGGAGTGGAATGAGGGCGGTAAAGACTACAGTATTTAATCGAGACATGGTAATCTAAATAATACCCAAAGTCGGACAATTGGACGCGTGTGTGGCTGAAACTGCAGTTGAACGTTTAATAAACGTTTAATCCTCGATGCCGACGACCCTCACAACACAACCTGCGCCCCCGTCGCGAAACATGGCCAATAAAAGCGACAGTCAAGAAAAGGACATCGACGAGCTCGACGACGATTTCGGCTCGGATAACGAGAATGTAGATCCCAACGTGTTTCGCATAACCAACGCATTGACGCCCCCAGCCGCCATGAGCTACAGCGCACATGAACTCCACAGTGAGCCGACCGATATCCTCGACTGGCTTCGCCCTAACATGCATAGCCTTTATACACGAGGGGTTTATCGACCTCAATCCCAGCTATCAACGAGGTACGTTTCACCTGTCGCTGCCGCAATGACATCGTTCATAATGACTTGGCGCGTTCATAGACGTAGTCTGGCCAGAGAGCAAGCAGATTGGACTCATCGACTCTATTTTCCGCAATTTTTACGTGCCGCCTGTCATATTTGCAATTCAAAAAGACGACGACGGAGAGATAGTGAGGGTGTGTGTCGATGGCAAGCAGAGGTTGACATCAATACAAAAATTTCTCGATGGTTTGGTGAGCAACCATGCCCGCTTTTGTCTTCTTTGCCCCTCCCGTTGACCGCTGCACGGTCACAGATACCTCGTGCGTTCCACTCCCTAGGTTTCTCCGTATTGTGCTGAGGCAACTTTTTGTGCAGATCGTGATTCGCGCACCAAGAAGAGCTTCTGGTTCGTCAGATCCGATGCGCAAAAGACAACACGCCTAGAAATCCCTGATCAGTGGAAACAACGGTTTACAGAAACGAGGATCACATGCGGTCAGTCTCCCTTGCTGTACGAGCGTGTCCCATTATTCACGCCCTGTCACCAGTCGAGTATCACGACCTTCCGCCGGGTACGGAGAGAGAAATCTTCCAACGAGTACAACTTGGGATGAGCTTGACGGCCGCTGGTGCGCATACTTCCAGGCGTTCAAAAGATGATTGACAATCGAATGCCATGTAGAAAAGCTGCAAGCAATTTCCTCATCTTGGGCAGATTGGATAAGCGATCTCGAGATGCGACATGTCAACTGCGATGGCGGCCTTGCTGAAGTCCTCGAGTGGGATACGCGACGTGGCCGCGACTTTCAATGTATCGCACAAATGGTGTACTGTTGCGATTTGTTACCGGATCATGCCCTGCCATCAGCCCAGAAACTCGAAAAATGGTTGTCGCGTGTGGACAAACCAAACCAAGTGTTCAAGAACAATATGGGCGACGTCTTGACCGAATTTGGGTACATCGCCATGACGCCTGGGCTCAATAAGGCCTTTGAGCAGGTCGACAAGCGCGTCGCACCTGTCGAATTTGTATTTATTGGTATGGTCATGCCTGACCCATGACGCCGAACTGCCTTTTGGTGCTTACCATCTTGCGCGCTTTCTTAGGGACGCTGCTCTTCGTCCTTCGAGAACATTCCCATCACGAGCGGGCAAACGCCATCTTGCATATGCGTCTACGAATCCGAGAACAATTCCGCGACGTTCGAAACAATGGGAATGTCGGCAAAGCGCTCTGGAATTTCATCGACAGTCTCATGGGACCGTCGGGTCTCAGGATTCTCTCTGCCAACAAAAGCTATTCTATCGCCCCAGCACCTGGTTCTCAGCGAAAACGCAAAAAGGCAGCGGACGAGGACGAGGACGAAGAATATCATCCTTCGCCTGTCGGGGCTTTGGGCCAGGGTGTGAAAACGCGCGGCAAGGGACGAAGGAGGGAGGGATAGTGGTACGGATAGCGAGACGAACTTTGATTTGGGCTACTCTTTGGGATGTGGCATACTTTGCTATAACCCCTCTATTCGGCGTTGGTTCAGTGTAATCTATTAGTACGCTAAGAGATACAATCGTGGGCAAAGTGGAAAACGCAGAGTTTTCATGCTGGCTGGCAATCCAGTTTCTACCAGAGTACAGAACCGGCCATGGAGCGTCTGGTGGTCGATAGTGATACAATATGCTATGTATGTGTCGCTGCTTGAAAGCATTACACCCGTTGCTTTCATGCATCCGGAGCGCACCGAATGTTGCGACCTAGTTGCTATAGCCGACTCTAGCAGTGTACCAAGTACCTTCTGGTGTCGTGATCGCACGCGTGTACTTGAGTAACAACTTGTCCCGCTCTTTCGAATTCACAGCGATGTCAGAAAGGAAAGGCTCAATCTCGTCGCTCTTCCATCGTGGGCGCGTCAGGAACAGCTCCGCAAAACGTGCAGCGGGGTCTGTCGGGAGGGCAGAAGCCGGAAGGTAATTCAAAGTCGCCGCCGGGATGTCGCTGGGGTTTCGGAGGTAGTTACCCTTGTCCATTGGATGAGTATCAGTCTCCCGCGAAGAAGAAAGGCAGGAGGGAACGTACCGAGAGGAGTTGTAACGAGACGGCCGACTCGAACGCGTCTCCGACGGCGCCCTTCCATTTGGTCATGAATTCTGTCTCCAGTATAGGCTCGTGCTTGTTTTTTTTTGGTTTCACAACGCAATGTCAGCTGGAGAGGAGGCAGGAGCGATGCAAAAAAGGGGGGTACCTTGTAGTGTCTGATAATTTCAAGTCCAATTTCTGCGACCACTGCATTGGCATCCATCTTCCACGTACCCTCCTCTACTTGGCCGAACCAGGACATGACCTGGTTTGACACTTCCCTCGGGATTTCGTGCTCGTCAGCCAGAGCAGACACCAAGTCATCCACTGGCGCAGCTTCGTGCGAAAGGCTCAGCGATATAAGGTAGTTGAGAAGGAGCTCCAGAATCATGTTCAGATGTACGGGCGCGATCGGTCGAAGGTAGCCTGCCAGTTTATCAAGAAACATTCCACAGTGAGATGACGCCCACGGGTCGAAAAGACGTGTACAAACGGACCACCTAGGACGAGGATACGCCGTTCCTTGAGACCGAGTCTCAATTCAGCGTCGCTCGCTTGGATCTCCCGCCGTGCCTGCTCGTAGCTGTATCTCGGCAGTGTCGCCTGTAGTGTAGGTGCGCGTCAGTAGCTTGCAGCAGAGGTGCGTTTTCGACGTTGAACTGACGCGTCGATCTTCATCCCCTTCGTCATATTCCATCCCTCGGAGGAGTACGGACAACTTGTGCAACTTGGGAATAGACGGTGCCAACTCTAACACCTCGTGAAGCTGTTCTCGGACGTGAACCGTCCCGTTTGGATCCGTCCTGGAAGGCGTCACGACCAGCACCGTGTTGGAGAGTACCACCGAGCGTAGCGTGTATGTTTTGTCCGCTGTGCATACCACGGCGTCCTCGGTTGGATGTCCTCTGATGGAAAGTCTGTGTGCTTGATGAAAGCATTTAGCGTGCTGGCGGTCGCATCACTTACATTGGCTGCGATGTTTTGGTCTCTACCGCTGAATCGATGAGCTGGCATAGTTCAGGTGGAAGTTCTATTAGGCGGAACGCGCCTGCGTCTTGTTCAGTTGACGGAGAGAACCTGAGTTCGAGTTCGCTCATTGACAGTTCGAGACAAACGCGCGTCAGGACTCCAGTCCTGAACTATATCTTCTAAATGTCCATTGAATAGATTATGGTGCTACCACTGATACAACACTCGTGAAATATACGTGGAAAATGACACAGACGTCCATAAATCACGACGAGATATCCTCTACAGGACGGAACTTGACTCTGACCTCTGAGACCTCCCTCCTCGCGTCCCTAAGCGTCTGGGTGATCTTCCCTTCCAACTCAGATGTGGCCAGGACGGTCATCGTGTGGGGTACGTCGACGGTGAGATCGACGTTTATTAACGATCCAGCTCGCTTCGCTCTCAACTCCTTGATCGCGAGTACGCGAGAACCCGTCGAGACCGCAATGGCATCGCCATTCATAGCGCCGCGATGAAGTAGAGGGTCCAGTGCATGCAAGAGTTTAGCTCGCGAACTCTCCGATATCCCAGCGTCGGTTAATTCAGCGAATGCCCCTCCGAGCAGCGCCACACCTTGCCGAAGAATGACAAACGACACGAGCAAGCCTTTGATCAAACCTTGCGCATGAGTGATCGAGTGGTTTAATTACGGATCATCAACATACCTCCGAGTGGATCGAGTGGCAGGGCGGGGAAGATGGACGACCCCAGGATGGCAAACAGCGCGACGAAACTTGAGTATGCATCGCTCCGGTGGTGCACAGCATTCGCGTACAGTACAGGACTGTGTTCTTCGTCGGCAACCTTTTTCGTGATACGATACAGCCATTCCTTTGTCAACACACTGAGGGCTGCAAACCATGCAGCGTTGGGATCGAGTATGTCTACATGTGTATGCGCATGCCCGACGGATGGGACGTGGTGACCGAGAGAGGCAACGTGTTGCAAAATGTCATAGAGATGACCTGGAGGGAGGGTCGACACGGTCCCCGAGAGAGCCTCCATCAAAAGATGGTAAGAATGAAAACCTATGCCAAGTGCACCGCCGATCAAAAGAATCGAGACTGTTGTCGTTCCGAGAGTTTCGAACTTGGCAAAGCCATATGGGTATCTTCCAGAAGGTGGGTTTCGAGATAGTTTCCAGCAGAACAGGGTGACGAAGTCACCCAACAGGTCTTGAGGGACGGCGATGAGCACAGGTGTTGTGACACAAAGAACAGCACGCACCACTCAGTGAGTGACCTGCATCAGCAAGCAGTGATGCAGAATGCATATACCACCCTGCAGCTCCTTTTGCACCAGTCAATCCCACATTGATAAGAAGCCCGAGGAGGGTTATTCGACTGCCCCGGTCGCCTGCATCAAGCGTGTTGAGCCCGAGCGGCGAGCATTACACCGAGCAAAGGACAACGCACCTTTTCCCTCGAAGATATGTACTACCTGTTCCGCACCGTGAGTGTGATCGTGATCATCGTGCGAATGTGAATGAAAGATGGAGTGCGAATGCGGATGCGAATGGTCATGGGGGTGTTTATGACTATGATGACAGCTGGCGTTCTGTGCGCTATTGTTGGTGTTCCCGGCCCCGGCATCGTCGCTTTTGGACGTGCTTGTTGAACTGGACCTTTGTTGCGACATGGGTGGGGAGAGCCCTACTCTTGTGAGTGGGACAGAACGAAGTGCCAATAAAGACCTAGAGACGTGTCGGCATGGGGTGTTTGTGAGACTCGTGCACAGCCAGAGCGGTACCTTGCTATCGGCAAAAACCCACTCTGCGATCTCACTCTTGGACTCGCGCACACGACTTCCTTGCTCGATGGGTCAAGGCGAGAAGTAGAGAAGTAAGAGGTTTGAGGATAAACAGCACGACTTGGCGCTGCCTTGAAGAACTGAGCCGAGTTGGAAACCAGGGCGGTTCGTCCCGATGTCGGACAGCGCCAATACCGTCCTGGTGCCAACTTCATGAATCTGATCCGTTGACGAATTTGGAACAAGAGGGGCCGCTGCAAGTTTTGATGCTATGGTATGGCAATCATATGGATGGCGCATGTTCAAGTTCAGGCCATTTCGTTGGAGACCGGCGTCCGCGTCGAGTCACCGTGGCACTGGATCTCAGGCTGTCACAAGAATAGTCCAGCCTCAGTACAGGTATCCGTTATAACCTCTGATATACAGACTCTGCAGCCCGGACCGTTCGTAGAGCGTCCCACGACTCGAGCCCCTTTCATACGGGATGCTACCATTTCACCGCCAATGATCCGTTGCCATCTCTTGGTTGCTCGGAAGACATAGAATGGCTATATACATACACCTCACAGGACACCGCGGCTCGAATAGAGACATTCTAGCCGGTTAGGCATCATAGATACTTTCTAGCAATGCTTCCACCCTAGGCTGAAGTTCTGAACTGTCCCCTGCCAAGGCCAACTTCGCAATGGTCGGGATGTTGGCCTTTGGGACGTTGTATGATGCAAGCGTGCGGTGCAGGCCCAGACCACGCACGAGTCTGGTTGAGTGGCCGTCAGTCCTGGTTGCGCATGGCCCGAGGAAGATATGCATACTCGTTAATCTTGTTCCCCAGTCGTTTGACATCCCCCTCGATCGAACCGGTGGTGGGTTCCCGCAGATAGAACAACGCTTCTGCTAGTGTTGCCTTATCTTCAGGGCTTGCGATATCGGCTTTAAGAATAACGACAGAACCAAGCGTCAAACACTTCCAAAGCGCTTAAAACCCTCAAGTCCTCGGATTAAGAACTCCCTTCACTCACAGATGTGATCCCGTGCGGAATTCCATAGGTCGCTCCAAGTTTGTGACCCAGAGAATGTGATAATCCAAGGGAACTAGGAAAATCGTGTGAGGAATTACCCTCTGATTGCGGGATGTCCTGGATATTCTTCTTACCCGTATTTTTCAACCTTCTGTGGCCAAAGGCTCATCCATGCAGCTATCAATAGTTTTTGTCTTGCTTCCAAATCCCCAGGCTGTGCCTTGCTCTGTGGGAGATACTTGAAGAGGTCTGATAGAGCGGCATAACAGAGAACCTTTATGGGATACGGTAGTGGGCTGTAGAGATTCTCTGTGATTCAAAATGAGTTTCTGACGCGGAGCGGCATATGGGGGTAGACTACGGCATACCAACAGCATGGTCTAAAGCTCGAAGGCCCGTCGATAGCCTGTGTGTACCTCATGTTGAGCACGAGATGAGAGACAGAGCCTCGAGGTGTACCATAGTTCCTCCGGGGTGACCAACGACAACTCGGCGTCGAGGATGATGCCGGCAGGGGCAAGCATGGGGTCGGAAATGCCGACCTTGTTGCCCTGTTCATCTGTGTATCCAGCACCGCCCTGGTGGATGAATCATTGATAGGGTTTCTTGGTAGGCCACGACAAACTCACCCTGTACTCGGCCGCACTCAGGGTGGTCGGAATAGCTATATGATTGAAAAACTTGCCCCCGCTCTGCTGATGAAGACGATAAACGATAGCCTTTGCTGCATCGATGGGCGAGCCACCTCCGATGGATATGATGATGTCGGCTCCCACAGTTTTGAAGGTCTCCAAGCCATGGATGATGCCTTGAACAGGTGCATGCTGCCCTATCTCGGAGAAGGTCGCAGCAAAGGCACCGTTATCATTCAAGATTCCTTCAACGGTGGTGACCACGTTCGTCTGGATAGAGTGTACGTCAACGCGGAGGATGAAGTGAACGCAGATTCATGAAGGCTGACCTTCTCCCGGAGAGACTTGCCTGTGACGACAAACGCCTTGCTGCCACCCAAGATGGAGAGTAATTTTGGGAGGGCTGTGTGCACACAGCCAGGACCGTAGTATACGCCCTTCAACGTGTCGTGATATGCATAGGATCCATGTAGACTGCTGTTCGTGTCGGCCATCTTGGGATTACTACTAAGTGCGAGATTGGTCGATAGCTGCGATGTTATGTGAGAGAACGTTCCTCCTGGATGCGGCACGCGATTGGTCTGCGCATCGAATGCTGTCCGCAGGTGATTTGGTTTACCGATTTCACAAAACGTATGTAACGGGGTACCGTCCGAGTGTTCAGATCACTCCACGAATCAGCATGTGCGTCGACGAGGCCTATGACTCCGTCGGATCCCCTGCAGAGCCGGAGTCGGCGCATTTATATCTGCTGGAAGGGATCATCGTGATCCCCTCGGATGCGCAGGATCACCGGCACCTCCCATAGCTCAACTGTAAGGGTAGTTGGTAACTCTATATGATGGCAGTCAAACACTGATGATGTGTGGCTGCGAACAAAATGGGAAGACTAGTTGATTCGACCGAACAATTAGCCAACATGGTGCATAAGGCTATGGATCGGTATGACTGCTCTGAAGGGACCATTCCTGAGTCGACATTACAGGTAAAGCAAGATCGATACCTACCACAGATCAGGCAATTTGGCCAAAAGATCAACATAGCATCCCGACTCGAGAAGGAGAACCGATGGACAATCACCTCAGGAACATTCTGCGGCAAAGAGAAAAGACCGCGCATCACATCATGATGGTGTGCAAGCGACTTTGAGAAGGACAAGTTGCCGCTACCACTTCCTCTTCGGGGCAACTTCGCGGCAAAGCATGCCAGTACTCAGGACAGGGGTCCCGGTCAAGAGCATCATCACAAGAATTCGGCGTCCAAGATTCAACGCGGGGTAGACGAGAGGTGCCTTGGTAGCGTGGCGCGTCTGCGTCCGTGTGACATGACTTACTCTGGGATGAGGTGACCCATGCACGGATGGGGTGTCAGAGCATTGTTTCTACTCGTGAACCAGCGTGTATTTCGAAGCGAGCAATGGGTGGTCGTTTTGTCATCCTCTCGGCGTTCTCTATCTCCAGTCAATCTCCTTTCGAGTCTGAAAACTCGGGAATTTCAGAATGCGATGGACCTGCATGCAAAGGGCACCGTCTGCATGGGAACCCCGGGCCATGAGGTTCCTGGACAATTCTGTCAGCACGTCACCTTCATGGTCACCAATAAACGTTAGTGGTTCAGGTCGAGTCCTCGTCTTCAGGGTAGTCGACGAGCTGCGGCAATTAAATTTCCCGCGGTCCATCCGCGTGACATGTATGATACCACTTGACAGTCAACTCAGGCAAACCAATGAACCTCCGGCACTGCGTTCTGCTGGGATCTTGGAAACCGTGTCTTCACAGTTACATCTCCAAAAAGTCATGGCAGGTCACATCCAGAGCCAGGCGGTTCGCAGCAGGACCCAAACCGGAGCATGAAAGCAAGGATTTGCCGGATTTCGATCCCGCCCCCTCGTTTCGACTGACCGTGCCCCCCAATCCAAAATGGGAGCCTTGCCAAGGGGCTTCGTGCAACACGGAGCTCAACAAAGCCTGGACACATGACTTGCACGGTGTACAGACATGGAATCCGGTCCTGATGCCTTCCAGGTATGTGTGATCCATGCAGTCGCGGAACATGTGTACCTGGAGGGTCACGGATGCCGTTGGCGTTGATCCATCAAATTTAACTTTGTTTCTGTGCCAATGTGGAATTGACTTTTGCTTTCATACAGGCGTGTATACTCACTGCTGACCAGTGCGGTCGTTCCTCGGCCGATCGCGCTGCTCTCGACAGTCTCCACCAAGGGCCGACCTAACTTGACACTGTTCAGGTAAGCACGTTGGGCTGTACTTGGCTCATGTACTAAGCCCCGGCCGGTACAGCTACTTTTCGCTAGTGGGTTATACTCCTTTCCTCCGCATTTGTGTTACGTAGTCATCAAATTTGTGATTTGGCAAGGTTGCGCACAATCCTCCCCTCCTCAGCATTTCATTTGCAGTGACGTCGCAGAAGCCGGAAGAGACCCGAGCGAATATAATGGCAACCAAAGAATTCACGGTCAGCCTTGTTAGCGAGCCGTTCGCGGAGGCAGCGAACGTGACATCCGTTGACGCACCGGAACACGTGGATATGTGGGCGTTGAGCGGATTAACGATGGCGCGTAGTGTGAGTCGATTATTGTTGGTCGGACGCCGATGGAGCACGTCACACGACCCCATCGGCGTAGGTTTAACGACATGTGTTTACTCATTTCGGACGTCAGTCTGATGTGAGGCCTGCATGGGTGAAGGAGAGTGCGGTGGGGTTTGAATGCAAGGTATGTGAGATACCTGAGTGGTAAGCTTAGCTGATGGATTGGTTTGTGATACAGTTGTATCACGCCTTTGATATTCCCGAGCCAGAAACGGGAACTGTGACCCAAACGATGATGTTGGGGCTCATCAAGCGAGTTCACGTGCGCAGATCCGTATTGGGAGAGGACGGGACCATAGACCTGGCGAGGCTTCGAGCTGTGTCGCGAGTGGGGGGGTCGGCGTACGCTCGGATCGGGGAAGGGTTTAACTTGAGGCGACCGAACTGGAGTGAGATCAAGGAAGCGTATGGATCGAGGCGAAGGCGGCGGAATGGCGGTGGGGGTGACAGGGGCCCGGGACGGGTGGGCGTAGAAGAAGTAGAGTGAGCCCTGGATAGATTCCATTCTTTGGAAGGTGTCACATATGGAAGGGGTGAAGCTGATGCGATTCCGAGGGCGGATGGAATTAGCAGACATGTTCCCGAGCACAGGACACGCCCCGGGAAGCAAGGCAGGAGTGTCCTGCGCTGATCTGGAGAAATGAAAAGCACGCTGTCTGCCGCGTTCCTTATCGATGACTGACGCGCTTGGACGGGTTCATCGTGAAAAACCGCAAATCCGCGAGGCAGAGGGTGACATGCGGATCCAGATCAACTCTCGTTATATACTCTAAGCTCGTCTCCCTCGTCGACGTGCCCACCGACGGCGACGACAACGACCAGGACGACCAGGACGTGTTGTTCCGCATACGTACTTGCCACGTGTGTCCGCATTCGTCTCTCTTTTCTCGGTCCGCTGCTTTTCTTCCTCTTCATTCTCTCGCTTCGCCGAAACAACAAAGACAGCGCATACATCCACCTTCGCCGCTCGGCGCACGGTCCCACGTCGCCCTCACATCCCCACGTACGTCTCCCTCTTCCTCTGCCAAATCTATGAGCTCGTTATTGATTCCTAGCAACAGCACTCGGGCGCCCATGGACAACGACTCCGCATCGGCCGCAGAACAGCGCGCCAATGCCGTCGCAAAGCTGCGTCGCGCCGCGTCCCTCCCCCGCATGAAAGACGGCAGGCGCCCCCCAATGCACATCGAAGCCGTGAGCGACGGGGAGAAGTTCCAGGCAGAGGACGAACAGGATGTCATCGAGCCCACCCACGACCACCCATCCAGTCCCGATCCCAGACCTGACTCTCCTCCAGAACAGAAGCCCGCCACACCCGAACCATCCACGTCGGGTCGGAAGCGCCGCAACAGGTCACGCTCCCGCTCCAGGGGCTCGAGAGACTTCAAGGGCAAAAGGCTTCCCCAGTCTCCTGTACCAGCCTCAGTCACCCCGAGCAATGACTCTTCCCCAGACGATTCGCCCCCCTCCCCTCCGCCCACCGTGGTCCAGCCCCCGTCCGTCGTCGCACCAATACCCTCCTACTTTTCCACTCCCCCTGCATCGAGAGTCCTCATGTCCCCCAATTTCTTATCTCCCGGAACACCCCTCCTCTATCACGGCACCTCACCACCCACGCCATTGATGCCCACACTAGATGCTATACAAAAGGGCCTTTTGCGGTCCAACAGCGTGGCTGCACGTATGCAGGCTTTTCGCAAGCTCACGGGTGGCAATCCGGAATCCCAAGATTCCACGTTCTCTTCTCCGTCAGCATCTCCACAGCCTGGCTTGGTAAAGCTTGGTCGTAATAACACCATCTCGGGCGGTGAACGCTCGGCTGCCCGCATGAAACTCTTTACTGCCCTCGGCGAAAGAATCAAAGAGGCCGACGAGGGAGGCACTAGTGGAGGCGAGGAACGCCCTGTGGTCTCTACGCCTTCAAAACGAAGACGACGCAGATCAGCGCGGAACTCAGCCAGCAAATCCAACCAGGCCACGGTTACCGACGAATCCGAGGTGTTATCTACTTCAACAAGTACTCCGACCCATCCCTCGATATCCCTGCCCTACACCCAACAACCCCTCACGGAACCCGTCCGCACAGCTTCCACAACGCCGATCCCTATCCAGCCTATATCCAATCCCAATTTCAATCTTGATGAGAGTATCGCAGACAGCCGCCAGACAACTCCTGTCCGGCCTGTTGCTAATCAATGGAAGCGAAGAAGTATAGTCGTCGAACAGGACGATGATCTACCTGTCCCTCCACAGTCTACCTATCCTGGACTCCCCGCTACTCCTAGGCGCTCATCTCCTGGGCTCCCCCAACCGCTGCCTCACTCGTCAGATGCCCCGTCGATTGAATCAACCGACTCGGCCACCGGTGTTGTTGGCGTGCCGTTGTATCTCTCAGTCACCCAGAGGTCTCCATCAAGGCAAGATCTTTTCCCGTCTGGTCCATTTACTACACCACATAAGGAAGTATCATTATCTTCTCGTGATGAGGGGGACGAGATGGAGTCCGAGGAGCCTGAGGAGGTTGTGTATCCTGCCGAACACCTTCGACGGTCACCCTATCATGATGCCTATGACAGACAGATAAGCTGGATTGCAGACCCAGGTCAATTTTCCACCTCTGTTTCCTCCATGATAGGCATCTCATATTCCTTAGTTCCGGAGTCCAACATCGCTGTCCATAACGAAGATGACGAGGACGAGGAACAGTTACGTGGCGTGGTCGAGGAAGACGACGATCAAATCCCTCCAGAGTCGCCTCACGAAGAATCCGGTCCTCAGACTGAGGAATCGTCACCTCGCGCATCTTCAGATTCCAAGGAGCTTGTGGTCGACATCGAACCATCCCTTGAGCAACCCCCTGCCTCCAGTTCGCATGAATCTTCGTCACAAACAACGACATTGAATACTACTTCAGTTCTACCTGTTAGTGATGAGTCGGACTCCTCGCAGCAGGCTTATCCTCAGCGGCTTTCGGTCGCGTCACGCATACAAAGCGATCGATCTCCTCTGGCCACTGAGTTCGACTTGGACAATTCACTAACTGTGCCAGAAACGCCGCTGAAGCGGGAGGGCTCACTTGGAGCATGGGGGAAAATACTTGTCGGGGCCCTTACGAGGAGCAGCTCGAGCAATGGTCGTCGATCACGGACCAACAGCATAGCTACTCGGGAACGAAGACAGAACACGGACTCGAGCATCAGTCGGGAGAGTGGAGGAAGCCTGGCAAGCCCAAAAGCAGACAAGGGCGAGGTTGGGTCGACATATCCTCTGGGCGGTCAGCAGTCGGTGATGCAATCTTCGTCTGCTTCGACGTCCATGCAGTCACTGGCACTACCAACGCCACCGAGGAGTGGTGTTTCACCGATTCCATTGGCTTCCAACCTCGATCTCACCAAATATAACCAGGATGCTAAATTGTTCCCATTCCCAGGGATCAAGAAGCTCGAAGAACAACGTATCAACAGCCGGAATCGTCGGGGACTGTCGATATCGTCGTCTACTCCGGACGTTGTCCTATCCCACCACGGGAATGAAAACGAGATACCGCTGCCTTCAAGTTCATCGAGCAACACGCCCTCTAATTCTCCTGACATCAAACGAGATCGAATTCTTGCACACCAAGCGTCGGACACTCATCTCCTTCCCAAGTTCAAAAACCTTACTTCCCCCCCACTGTCGACCGCACCCTCATCATCGTCGCACGACTACCTCAGTGGTGGGCAAATACCAAATAGTCAGTCGCCTGGTTCAGTCGTACTAAAGACGCTTCCCACCAACCGTGAAGGTGTCCGCAAGTGGCTCAGCAATAGGTTCGGGTCATCAACACCGACTTTGGCCAGTAACTCACCCAGTCCGACTTCTCCAACCATCCGCCCCACCGTGCCCTCCAAAAAGCCTTCTCTTTCCGAAATATTAAGGTGGAAGAAGGAAAATGACCTGACTTTAGATTGGGAAGACATTGGTTCTCCAGAGAAGTCGAGGACGCCCACGAGCAGTACCAATGGGACCCTTTTACTTGGGAAGTCACATAATGGAGAGTTTTCCCCCGTCAGCCCAAATGGAAACTCTCCACATGAGGACACACAGAAGACGCCTCGAGCAAGCAAGATCGCCAAGTCAGGCAGTGGTGTCCCTCCTTCTCCCGTCGAACCCTCTGCGCCATCTGCTTTGGGGGCCTTCACGCCTCCTACCCCATCACCACCAGAGCCTGTGCCGCCATCCACACCAGAGCCTTGGTCGTCCTTGTCTGATTATCCTCCTGCAACTACCTCGGAGTCATCTTCAAACACGTCTTCGCAATACTCAGAGTTCCCTTCCAAAAGTGCCGTTATTATGGAACGTCTTGATGAGATGCTAGGACGTGGACCCAAGAGCCCTGTCTGGTCATCGGTGATCGATGACCCGCCTCGGAAATTGTTATTGGCTGCGCCTGTTCTCCAGGTAGTCAACTCCGATACGGTCAAGGATCGTTTCCTTTTCCTCTTCAACGACATCTTTATCGTTGCTAAGCCCATCATCCAAGACCCAGACGCCTTCCTCGAGCTGACGAAGCCGAATCCTTCGGACAGAAAATTTGTCGTGAAGAATGTCGTGCTCCTCCGCAGTTTGCGGTTTAGCGGCGAACGCGAAGAGTGTCAGTCACGCAGTGTGCCGCGCAATGCTCTTACTCAGTCTTTTGTTGAGCAATTTGCCAACGACGCCGATCAAGCCATCGTGTCCCTGTTTAACAGTTTAGCACAGCCTGATGATCCCGTGGCATTGGCACACCTGTTATTCCGCACGCCAGAGATCGATCGCGCACAGCTCGGTGATTATCTGTCCAGGAGGACATCACGTGTCGTTCTCAAACACTACCTCGATGTTTTTGGGTTCACCGGTGTCAGGGTGGACAAAGCGCTGCGCATCTTCTTGCAGACCATCAACGTCCCAACACGCGCCACCCAGGGAATCAGCCCCCTGGATACCCTGCTTGATTCCTTTGCCAGTCGGTGGTACGATGCCAACGGGAAGCAGGTTGCCTATGACAAGGACTTGGCTTACAGGTTCTCGAGGGCAATCATACAACTCAATGAGGTATTACACGGCGGAATATCTCAGGAACCTGGCCCCACTAGATACGTTGGGAGAAACATCACTGCTAGAGACTTCTTGGATGTGTTCCGACGTCACGATCCTCGTGGCCTACTGTCTGATGACACGCTTAGCGATGTCTACGAATCCATCTACCGTGAGCCACTCTCACAAGCACGCCACCCGTCTTCCAATGGGCCCCCCGAGATCACTGTCACATTTAAGCGCGCACAGCCCTCACGTCTGACTTACAAAGTCCAGTCCGAACCGGTGGTGATCCGTATCCCACAACCCGACCCCAATTTCACGGTCGAGTTGTTCGGACACAATCTCACCTTTGATCCACCTGTTCTCTCGTTCGCCAAGTCCACCGAGGCATCGTTCAGGGTGACAGGGACATTGTTCGGTCTGACCACGATGTTGACGTTGCGTTCTGGGTCGAACGCACTGCTCTACACCGGTCTCCCACCGAGTTGGCCCGTCTCTGTGGAGCGCGCTTTCATGCGGAATACTTTCCAGGTCGCGTTTCTGAACTACAGCAATGCTCCACGAAGATACATGTTCAGCTTCGCCGACCCACTCGTCCGCCACGAGTGGGCGACCTCGTTGAAGAGATTGACGGATGCGTCAACGAGCATCTCTTCCATGGGACCGAATCCTTCGCCATTCCAAGCAAAGTTCGCGCGAGCTGTCAGCGATATCGTGTTCAGGGTATTGCAGGAGACTCTCATCGGTCCAGAGGCTTTCTCTGCTCAACAGTCGCCGCAGAAGCTTGGTAGCGCACTCAAGCGTCTCAATTCTGCGAGCAACTCTCGTCATGATTCCCAGTTTTCATCTTCTTCTCGCGACATCACCGGTCCTTGTGATCTCGCTCGGTCGAAGTCGAGGAGTAAGGTGTATCATCATCTTGGGCCAGGGAAACTCGAGGCAGAGAGCAATCGTATCACTCCTTCCCACTCCAGAAGTAGTAGTGACGGCGATGGGAACGGGAGCAACCCACGGTCGCGAGCAGAGGAGCGGCTATGGTCCGGAAAAGATTTGGAAATGTTTTGCCAGCAGAACAGCTCAATCGCGCAAGTGGTTGAGCTGTTGCTGCCTGCGAGCTCTAATCAGCCAATCCAATCCCACTGACACTTTCATTCATTAGTAAGTCACTTTCGCAATTAGTTTCTGGTAGGGTGTTAACAATCCCTCGCAGGTTTCTGACTCTCGTTATCGATTTCAGTCTGATCTATATCTATCACCGCGATCCCTTATTACTTACTCACCTCAGCTCACTAGCATGTGTATTCATTCATCGTCCCGTTGTAAACTGTCCACGGTCACTGCTATGTCGTCTTACCACGTCAACGCATCTGGTTTTTCTTCTTCATTTGCTTTCTTTTCAATGTCATGATGCATCATTTCTGGGCTTTTGGATGTGTGCGAGAATGATGTTCAGTCAGCGTGAAACAATAAACATGGACGGAACACCGAATCGGGACGTTGTGAAAGGTAACCACGACCACGACTCGTCCGGTCGAGGCTGTCCGCCGTTCCTGCCTTGCCCTTGGCCTAAATGCCCCGTCTGGGCACGCCCACCACCCTTTGTTTCTTGACAAGTCCTGGCCCTCGATCCTGACCAGCCTGTTCGCCCATGGCGAGAACGTATACCGACGTGAACACTTCCCTGGGACGCGCCTGGTACGACTATGGTCAGTATCGAACACCACTCGGCGGTGACGTGTACAGATCTAATCGGTGCTGACAGAGAATTTCGATATTGAGTGGAGCTCGCCAGAACGTTATGAGATTATGGAACGCATAGGAGGAGGAAGGTATTCAGAGGTAAGAGCCGTCTCTAGCGCGCAGAATGTACACATCGCTCTATCATCACCCCCCACGCAGGTCTTCAAAGGCATCGACATGGTCAACGCAGAAACCTGCATCATCAAAGTCCTCAAGCCCGTCGCCCCGAAGAAGGTCAAGCGTGAAGTCAAGATTCTCCGTAACCTGACGGGGGGCCCGAACATCGTCGCCTTGCGGGACGTTGTCCAAGACCCCTCTGCGCGGTACTGCAGTCTCGTCATGGAGTTCGTGGAGAACGTGGAGTGGAAGCTGCTGTTCCCCGTGTTGAACGAGCTTGACATCAAGTATTATACGTTTCAGCTGCTCAAGGTGCGCCGAGATCGTGTCATCAGTGAGGTCGCCAACGAGTTCACTCGATCGTTCAAGCAGGCACTGGACTTTGTGCACTCCAGAGGGATTATGCACCGAGATGTGAAGCCTGGGAACGTCATGATCGATTATCGACGGCGAAAGGTGGGTCCCGTGGCGTCATCGGCTTTCGGTTCAATCCTCTAAACCTGTGTAGTTGAGACTGATCGACTGGGGACTAGCCGAGTTTTATCATCCCGGCACGCCCTATCATATTCGCGTCGGGTCTCGCTATTACAAGGCGCCTGAGCTACTCGTCGGGTACAAACAGTACGACTACAGCCTTGACATCTGGAGCGTGGGATGCATGCTTGCGTCGATGGTAAGCATTGGTCTCACACCCACCCCACGCTCCAAAGTGAACTTAATCGCATGGGTCCCTGTGACAGATTTTCCGAAAAGAGCATTTCTTTTGTGGTGTAGACAACGACGACCAATTACTCAAAATTCTGAGAGTCCTTGGTACCGATTCCTTTGATGCGTGGTTGAGGACGTATGGCATACCCTTTGAAACGGAGCTCGACAGTCTCCTGCAAGTGTCAGTACACATGCCCTTCCCCCTGTTTTTTTCCCAAGTTGACATATCCCTCAGATACCCCAAACAACCCTGGTCGCGTTACATTAGTATCGACAACTATCACCTAGTCACCGCCGAGGCATTGGACCTCCTGGATAAATTTCTTCGGTACGATCACCAGAAACGGCTAACAGCGCGGGAAGCCCAAGGCCACTCCTATTTCAGTACGCTCCGACCATGTCCGCTCGCTCCAACAAGTGTCCACATCTCATTTCCACAGATCTGGTCAGACTCGAGGCAGCCTCCCGCAAGGAGGATTCTGCGGAATATATCAGCGATTCCGGTTTTTGCTCCATGTAACAAAAATAACTTGGCCCCTTTAGTTTTACCGAAGTGTGCCGGGTCAACGGGATCATGTGTACAACTTTTGTAGTAGTTTTTCTTTGGGCAATTCTGTGGAAGGTATGATCGCGGCAATACCGTAGCGCAATGCATACCGTACATATAATCAAATCATCAAACCTATTTGTGGTGCGCGAATCAAATCTAGCAAGGGTCGAAGCCGACCAACGTGTCGGTGCCGTGTAAGCATCTGGTAAATTGTAAAACGAGGCCGTGTACGTAGGTAAACACGCCGTCGCTGGCCATGTTTTTCTGACGCATGTTGGTCATGCCATGGCAAGGTGTTCGGCCTGCCAGTCCAAGATATAACACACCCCCGCCAGCCGTCCCTGAGGGAGTCTGAGACCCCATTTCCCCTCGGCTTATCGACCACCGCGATTTCCACCAAAGCTAACTGCTTCAACCATGGAAGCAGGCCTCCAGTATCGTTCGCGCGCGATGAGCACGCCTCCCTTCGATTACTATTACACACCCTGCACTCGTCCCAAGACGAGCGATTCCATCTCTCGACTGCGTTTCCCTCCGCGGCCTGACGTGACGTGCCGCTGCGAACAACCCATGACGTCCAACCCTCCACCACGTTGGAAGCGTGGGACGCAGAGCCCATCGTGGGTCCGAGAAGACGCTTTCAAACCTGTGCATCAGCAGAGTACCGAAGAGTGGGTCAACCAACAGATCCATTTGACGGACCGCTCCAACTATGAGCGAAGACCGCAACCGATGGGGAAAGAGGAGCTACGGCAGCGGATGTGGGATGAGCTGGTTTACGAGTACGAAGCAGAAGCGCACAAGTGGATGAACCATGAAGCGGAGATGCGGATAAGGGCACAAGAACGGGAGCGCGAAGAAGCACGGCGAAGGATCGTCCAAGAAGATATTAAGAGGATCCAGACTCGGGTACGGCAGAGACGGGATAGCGAGCGAGAGGCGATTGCGGAGGAGCGGAGAAAGAGTGTGGAGAGAGCCAAGGAGAAAGTGCGGCGAGATCAGGCCCGAGCGGAGCGGGCGATGCTCGAAGCCTGGAACGCGTACGAATCACGGTGGGCTGCCATTTCCGCGTCGTCCGAGCCGCTCTGCTTTCGTGATATCCCTTGGCCACTCCTGGCCACTCCTACACGGGTAGAAGACCTTATGCCCGAAAACATCACCAACTTCTTGCTCCATCCTGTACATTCGTCCAACCATTCGCGACGAGAACGGATTCGTACTGCATTGCTTCGCTGGCATCCAGATCGGTTCCGTCGCATCCTCAATAGAGTCGTCGACTCGGAGAGAAGCGTGGTCGAGGAGGGCGTGGGTGTAGTCGCTAGGTGTCTGAACGAGCTCTTGGCGAAGGAGGGAAAGGCGCTGCAGCAGGTGAGTCTTCAAACACAACGCAGCTGAACTATTGCTCAAACGATTCCAGGGTAGATGAGGGTTGCCGAGGTCCACTCAACATAATCGTCTTCATATACCGTATTTCTGCCCCACTGGTCGCAGAGCTCGCAGAACAACCAGTTTCTCTGGCGGCGCCAAGAAACTCTGTGGATAAGAGGTAATCACGAAAGCCCAACGAGCACTCACTGGCACTGCTAGTGCATTGTACTATGATATCTGTAATGCATGTCACGATACTCACGATGTAAAATGAAATGTAGATTATACGCTGACTCGTTAGCTGTAGTAAAGTAAATCTTAGGCGCCAATCTGTAACTTCTGCTCGTGGTCGATTGTCTTGCGGGGGAGGTTCGTATGAGAAGAACAAGGCTTGCCTCCTTCAACTTGGCCATCGGCGATTGGGTCACGGCGACAATTTCTCAGGCCAAGGACTCGAGGGAACGGACGCCAGTTGGCGGCTGGGCTTTGACTGTAACCATCCTGTGCCACTCTGCCAATTGCTCGAGCCCAGGCAGTCACGACTCGCTCGCATGATCATCGGGGTGCAAATAGTAGTCGGTGACACTCATTCTGCCAGGCATCATTGGGTATCGTTCCAGCCTTGGTCTTGAGAAAAAGTATACCAACTTGGTAGTGGAGTGCATGTGTGGCCGTGTCAGCTGGCGTAATTGGCCCTTGACCTTGACTCCCACTATCCTGCTTGTGGACAAGTATGCAGTCGACGCCGGGAAAGAGTACGTACTAATTATTGACAAATACCTATAATGACCCGCCCGCCGACTTCCAGGTAGCTCAAAGATAGTTGAAATAAATAGTCAACATCGAATACACTCAGTCTCCTTCGCCGAGGATGGCAAGCAGGTATTGACCGGCGGTGTTGAAGGGATGGTTCGGCGGTGGCGAGTATATGACGGACACGAGGTTGGTGAAGCAATTCGAACCGAAGGGGCAGAAATCTATGCTGCCGCGCTGTCGCCGGATCGCAATTGGCTGGTGTGTGGACTCCGGCGTGTAGACGTGAACGATGTTAGGGCCTACGTGAGGGTGTGGGATGCGGAGACCCACACAAAGATCCTGGACATCAACGGTCACACAAACTCAGTATTCTCGGTCGATATCTCCCCCGATTCGACGAAATTTGCGACAGGATCGCATGACAATGTCGCCTTCATCTGGAGCTTGGCGACGGGCAGACGGCTTGTCGGGCCACTGCAGCACGACGGTATCGTGGTGGCAGTGCGATTCTCTCCAAATGGCGACCGCATCGCCACCGCTACGGCCGAGAACCCCAATGCCAAATCAATCCGCATCTATAACAGCGACAATGGCCAGCAACTGTTGGACATCCCGTTCCAGGTCCATTCAAGTACATGCTCATGCCTCGCTTGGTCGACTGATGGTCGTCGACTTTTCGCTGTCTCATACGGTGAAGCCAAGTGTTTCGATACGTCCTCAGGAACCCTGCTCAGCAGATGGTCCGTCCCCGGTGACGGATCTCCTTCTGTTGCACTAGCATGCAATCAAAAGTTTATCGTCATTTCTACGTACAAATCACTATCTTTCTGGGACGCCTCTACACATGTACAACTTGGTGCTGTTATACAGCATGCAACCCCAGTTTGGGCCATTGCCCTCTCCCCCAACGACGACTGCATTGCGATCGGCGAAGACAACGGGAAACTCACCTTCCGGAGTCTTCATGATATCCTTCCGGTCTCGTACTTCACAGTAAATGTAAGTGATCAAGCTAGCAATGTTGGCGAATCTAATCAGTCAGGTCTACTCCCCCTATCGTGAGCGTGTTTAAACATCAATTGCTCGCCTTTTCTGATCCCTTCACTCCTTCACAGTGTTGCAGTTGCCGCTCATGTATATCAGCGATGCGGCATTCAAATCGTGGACGCAAGGCGACTTGACTCGCGTAGAAGAACTCCTGACAGAAGAGATCCTACATCCCTCGAATCCTTTTCACCATGCACGCGCAATCGCTCAACGCGCACTTGTACGGACGCGTCTGAAGCAGTGGAACATGGCCACCGACGATGCCAAAAGGGTAACTTTGTGTCATATGTTGTCCTATCTCGTGCTGACTATCGCCCGCCAAGTCTATCAAGGTTCAGCGATCTGTCATTGGTCGTATTGCCAACGCAATTGCCCGCGTCGGAAATGGGGAGCACGAGTCGGCCATGCGTGTATTTGACCTTGTGTTCAGTGAAGGTCTCACAACCGAAGATAAATTTCTATTGTTGATCAAGGTTTGCCCTTGTCATCCTCGTTGCTGCTTGTACCGATCTTTCGTTTCACCCAGGCCATCATCATATTTGAATGCGGAAAACACGACGATGGCATTTCGCGGGTAGATGATTTGATTGACATAGTGGATGACCAGTCACTATATATCACTGTCCGGGTACGTCAACGCTACGAGTTACTAGTAAGCATGGTTGACATGGTGATGTACAGGCTCAAATGTTCCTCCTTCTCGGAGGCATGTCATTGAGAGAAGGAGACAATGAACGAGCGATGGATTTGCTCATGCGTGCGCAGGAAGCCATCCCATTCCAAGAAAGTCCTTACCTGGTAGTAATCTCGCTTGTAAGCTATTCTCTCTGACTTCTTCTACAATGCACTAACTCCATCCAAAAGATTTTTGGATGGGACTTTGATGGTCTTGCTCTCGCGATTCAGCTGCAACTTCGAGAATGTATCAAGCCGTTCGAAGACAACGGTGATGCGGCAGTGCGGTCCAAGAATCCAAAAGAAGCGCTCGCGCTATATTCTACTGCACTCTCCCTGGATCCGTCGGACCCTGCGGGTCTCCTTGTCAAACGAAGCAAAGCCCGAGCAATGCTGGGATTCTGGGGGGATGCATTGGAGGACGCAGACGAGGTATGATTTTTCCTTCCTTAGTGTCTGACGATCCTGAAATTTACCGACCTAGGCAATCAAGGCAGACCCGCTGAGTCCGTGGGGATACGAGAGAAGCCATGCGGCACTGCATGGTTTACAGCGCTACAATGAAGCAGTTGATACGTTCACCCGCATGCTTTCCCTCATTGAGGAGTCTCTTGATCCAGGCACCCGTCGTAAGTGTCACCTTTCCAGAGTGCAGATGATATTCGTGACCGTGACTTGATCGCACAGAACTAGGAAAGAAATATATTTCACCTGCCCGCTCGGAGATGACTATCGACAGCATCGTTCGCAGGGTTTCGAAAATATGTCCACTTGTGCTCATTGATGTCAAGAGCGGTCGCCTGTGCGACGAACCAGAGCGAATGCATGTATTCAAGTCGGAACCGCAGTTCAAAGAACTGGTTTCCTCTATGACCCAGCAGTTGGACGACGGGCACATCCTGCGAGTGGTGGAAAGATATTTCCAATATGTGATGCTTTCGCATGTATGGCAAGGGGAGGAGCCTTCATTTCAGGACGTCAATTTGGCCAACTCTGTCTGGGATCTGGATTCATCGCCACTGAACGAGAAGTTGCGCAAATTCTGTGAGGTGGTTCGCAGGGACGGATACCGGTGGGCGTGGAGCGACACGTGTTGCATCGACAAGACGATCAACACGGTATTGAACCAGTCGCTCACGATGATGTACAAATGGTACGAAGCATCTGCAGCCACACTTGTCCTTCTTGCGAGTGTACCATCTCCGTCGGCCCTTGGCGACCTCACAATCAGTATCTGGATGAAGCGGGCCTGGACCGCACAAGAGCTTCTCGCCCCGAAGGTGATCCGATTTTACGATTGCGATTGGAAGCCATACCTCGGTGACACCCGTGCCAACCACAAAGAGTCGCCAGAGATCATGCAAGAGCTTGCGGAAGCCATCGGCGTCTCTCGCGAAACCATCGCTGCTTTCAACCCCGACGATCTCAGTGTCCGGGCGAAACTGCGACTCGCCTCGACACGTAACGCGTTGGTGGAAGAAGACGTGGCGTACTCGTTGATTGGTATTTTCAAAAGTGATATCCGGCCACACTACGGAGAAGGAGATGTGGCACTGGGCCACCTGCTGGAGGAGATTGTGGCCCGTTCGGGCGACGTGACAGTGCTTGCATGGACCGGCAAGTCTTCGTCATACAATAGCTGTCTTCCCGCCACCCTTTCCGTTTATAGTCAAACGCCGTGTCCATCGCCTGCCATCGAAGACGCCGAAACAGAGATGCGCGTTGCGGCATTAAGAAATTCGCCATCTCAGATAGATGCTATACCGGTCCACAAGCTTGTCACCCGTTTACCTCCAGCCAGCTTCGCTAACCGCCGGCTACGCCTCCCATGCATCATCTTCATGATCAAAAGGCTCGTTGTACAAGATTTTGGGAGTGGTAGAGAAAATCTTTACCGTGCTCGGGTATCAGGAATTGGCTCTGTGGAATTCCGGACGTCGGACAGGCTCTCGTTGACGGAGCCGCGCCTTGTTCTCGTGCATCCGTGGATTCGCGATCTCCGCAATCCATTTGATCGTTTCGCTTGGGGAAGTGCGTCAGATAGTGATGGACTCGGGCCTGATCCTGGTTACTCGCCCTCTTCACTAGTACATTCTCTACCCGTCGTCAAAATGGACAACTACACCCCGGCGTTACGGTTAGTTGTTCGTCTGCAACAGCCTTTCTACGCGCTGTTGCTCCAGCAACAACCAAACGGAGAGTTCAAGCGAGTCGCCGCTGAGCACGAAATCATTGTTCCAGGACTCGAACCGCAGATCAACTTCGCCAGGGATATGCATGCTGAAGTAGTGGAGATATTGTGACGTCGTTGTGGAGTTCGAACACTTGGGTTTGTCTAGCTGTATGTTGTTGTCACTTTTGCTTTCTCATTGTCTCTTCGCTATCGTGTTTCACTCTGCTGCTGCTTCTGAGACCTCGGAAAAGGAGATGGATAATCTTGCCGCGACGCCAGTTCTCACGGACGAACAGGTTCTAATGCTCAATGACAAAAACGTACTATGCATTATGAGATCTTTTATGCATTTATGAGCATTTCTACTAAGTAACTGATGACTGTAGGGGATAGTACAGTCCGCAGCAACGCCCTAATCCGTGTCATTTCCACAAGATGACGACGACAGTCTGCTATCATGTATACCTGACGCAAGGATCGATGATGCCTCTTGGGTCGAACTGCCCGAAATTGCGACATCACCTGTACACTTGTGGCCGGTTCCTACCAAACGTTGCCAGAAGACATGGATGTATTCACCAAAGAAGATTGGCCCGAGGATGGGATGTGGCGTCTACATGGCGCAAATGCGAGTCCGGGGTTATATAGCGAGGTCGTTTGATACACCCCACCACTCAAATGGAACTTCTGTTTGATTTGGATATCTAGCGATCAAACGGAGGTTAACCTAATCAAAATCAGAATCGGAGTAACACACTTGCACGATCGACAGACCTGGGGGGCAAGTCACTGTCTACTCCACTGACGAAGGTGATGAATTTTTCACTGGGGGAGTTTCAGTCTCAGCAACAGTATATAAGTAAGTGGTTATGATTACATAAGATGACGGTTCCACGGAACCTTTCTATTCGAACATTCCAGGAACCGGTTTGATGCATCTTCCAAACAGAAGTTCCAAAATTTGAGTGATCGGGAAGTTCCTATATAACCCGAGGTCAGTCGATCGTGCAGGTGCATTACTTCCCGTGGACCGACTGAGATACCCCTCATGACCTCTGGATATGCCATCGCCACCTTGGTGGTGTTCATCATCTCCATCTTCTTCGTAATCCGTCCAGTTTCCATACCCACACCCCGTCCTATGCCTCGAATACCAATAAACCTCATCACCGCACCAATCATCGCTATCGCCTTACTATGGCTCGCCGAATGTCTTGATCTAGCGGTCATTCGCAAGGGGGTTGTTGGCACGGAACCCGTCAAACCTTTCAACATCATCGTCCTGTTTTTCTCTCTGGCTTACATGGCCATAACCCTCGACATGACCGGTGTACTCCAGGCCGCTGCATTTTGGGTCAGCAACAAAGGTGGTTACAATGGACGGAAGCTGTACCTTTATTTCTATGTCATGCTCACCCTTCTCGCGATCCTACTGGGCAAGGATCTCGTCATCCTCTCTGGGACTGCATTCTTGGTCTATTGCATAGAAGTCGCACAACTCGACTTCAGAGCGCGGATCATGGCTGAATTCGCTGCTGCGAACACTGCCTACATAGTTCTGTTTGTGGGGAACCCCCCAAATGTACGCATTTCTCACACCCGCGCTCACATATGTTGAACGAGTTCATGCAAGGTGGTCATATGCGAAGGCTTCAGTGTTAACAACTCCGCCTTCATAGCGCATACTATCCTTCCCTTCCTCGCTTGTAACCTTTTCTACTTCGTTGCGCTGGCATTCCAGTATCGCGAGCAAGTCCCGCAGAAATCGACCCATGCCGCTCATCGGGACCCCCGATCAGCTATTCTGGATCCCATTGGTGCCTGGGTTGGTAGTATCATGCTCGGCGCAACGCTTATCCTCTGTCTCGTCGCAGGTTTCTCCGGAATTGACGCCTGGATGATCAGTTTACCCTTCGCTTTCGGCAAATTCCTATTCGATCTTGGGTGGGATTATTATCGATACTGCCATGGTATCCCGGTGTTGGGCCGTGGGCCGTCCAATGCTGTGGGTGAAGGGCTTGACGAAGATTCTGTGGTTGACAAGCACCCACACACGAAAGACGGCCCCTCGCGTCATTCCTCACCCACCGATGTGGAACGATTTCCGTCTCTTCCGCCTGACGAAGCAACCCCCGTCGGGTCGGCTGCCGCATCTCCCAAAATCGAGTCCAAAGTGGGGTCGCCACCCATTCCCACTATCAGAATGCCGTGTATTTCCACGTGGTGTTGGTTGTACATGAACAATCTGCACGACCAACTCGACAAACGTTTCCCGACTGTCATCACTGCGCTGCCGCGATTGCCCTTCGCCCTCGTGCCCTTTGTATTTTCTCAGCTTATCCTTATCGAGGCGCTCAAGGACCAGGCATGGGTGAACGTGCTTGCGGATTGGCTCATTCGAGCATCTCATAACCAAGTACACCCTACCATCTGCTCCTCGGCGTTATCCTGTGCAACCTCGGGCACAAACATTGATGCTACCAGCGTCCTCACCGAAGTTCTTCGTGCAGCCGCCCTTTCATACGATGCCGACCGTACCGCTGCCATAGCACTCGCCGTATTCGGTGCCGTTAACTCCACGTCTTCAGCTTCCCACTCTTGCTGATGCTAACTGTGGGGCTTGGGATCATTTCCGCAGTTCTATTTCAGCCATGATGGAGGCGCGTGGTGCACACCTCACACGCACGTATTCTTCTTGCGGAAGTCGAGGCTCGCAAGCGCGAGCTCCACACGGCGGGCGGGGGAGGGTTGACCATTCTACTTAGAAGCTATTATTTATTGATCTTTCACAGTCTATCAACGCAATTTCAGAGTTACCGTTACCGCACACGCATCATTTGGGCATTTTGTTCACCACGATTAAACATGTATCGATAAGCTCGTTCCTCTTTTTAGTGTTCCGACAATCATTTCTACGATAATTTGGTTCGACCCTAAGGAGCTTAGAATGCTTCGATGGACTTTCCAACTACCCCCAGCCAACCTTGGCACGAATTCTGTAGAAAACGATAGTCGATTGTTTGGATGGATAGGGCTTAGCGCTGACCCGGGCAGATTTTTACTCTCGTCGTTGCTTGACAACTACGTGACTGGACAGAGTGGAACGCGATAGCGAAAAGACAACGAGAAAGCAAGAGTGACAACAAGTAGTCAGACGATATTTTTCTGACACCTTTCCAGTTGTCTCCAGTTCGAAAATTTGATTGCTTTTGTTACTTCCGTTCAAATCCATGTCTCCGTTTAGTTATCTTGTAGGTATTTTCGGAATGAACTTGCAATTCATAGTTTGTCCAGAACAACGACTGGATCTCACAGGCCACTTACAAACAAACCCGTAGTCATCGAATAATTTGGTGTCCTGGTGATCACTCGGCCAAACCGAGACATATCTGAACTGGTACAACACAGCAGTCATTGGTCAATATGGGGTTTACCGGCGGTGCCACGAGCTTTTTGGTTCGCTACGGTCTATGTCACTCCCTCCTCACTTCATATCACCTTCGGGGGAGCTGGATCCAATTTGACATATGTCCCGGTCCCGGATGACGGATACAGCGTAACTTATTCTCCAGTAGCGATATATAACAGTCGATATATCTTGTGTAAGACTTGTTACTGTCCCAGGTAAAGAGCTGACTAAGACCGGCAAGCACAGTCAGAGCCTCGGCATGAACTTTGACAACATATATGTATCATTAGACTCGGAAGCCGTCTCGGGTGTGTTTTGTTTCTCGTCGTTTGGGGATGTTCAACTTTGACGGTTCCATGTGCGCTTAGCACCTAAAAAGCAACCTACATCACGAACGCACGCGTCTGCTCCGAGGCCTTCCGATGCACCAACGCCTTCGGCGCCTCGACGTGACGCGCCCGAACCGGCTGCGATATCTCCCGTGGATGAAGAATCTTCCCAAGCGCCGTCCGAAACGCCGATAGAAGGCGAGGAAGCCCAAGAAGAGTCTTCCGGTGGTGCTTTCAATCCGGAGACAGGCGAAATTAACTGGGACTGCCCATGTCTCGGCGGGATGGCTTATGGACCCTGCGGTCAGCAGTTCCGAGAGGCATTCTCAT
>JBBPNY010000141.1:0-36232 GCA_038091165.1 Rubroboletus pulcherrimus
GGGCGAGGCACCTTCATCTGGCCCCCACCCTCCAACTGGGACTGATGCTTTCAGTGTTGACCAAGGGTTTGCAGTTGGAAGAAAGGTTGTTGCTGAAGTTTGGGCCATAAAGAACATTGAGCAGTGAGGCTTCTGGCAAGGGCTAACTTTAGCTTTCTGGTCTGAGTTTTGGGCCATGAAAAGTGTATGAACCCACATTAGACCCACTCATGACATACCACACACAAAATACACATGCATCCAACCACATCCTCAAACAGGGCACACTTGATCAAGCTAAGTTCCAGACAAATGTGAAACGATCACACCTGTGTACGCTCTACGCTACACTTTCTCGCCATGTCTCGAAGAGCTCTCTGCCACTTCCTTGAGGCCACTGGCTCTCCGCGCTGTTCGTTTCGCGTCCATTAGGTAGTATTTGCTATCTCATCTTATCACTCACGGTCTTTGCCGCTTCTCTCGCCATCAGTCATGTCCCTCGTATCGTCCCACGGCTTCTGCCGCTCCCCCTAGCGTTAGTTTATTTATTCACCGTTTGATCCTCGGCTCGGCCTCCTACTTGCGCCGGCTCTCTGTACTCGCCTCGCCCCAGTTGTTACCTTACAGTCTGGCCCCTTTCCAGCTTGTTCTAGCCTCCATTGTCATCATACGTCATTAGCCGTCCCTGTTGCATCATTGGTCTAGACTCACTTAGTCATTAGGGCATAGGGTTTGTAGTCAGTATATAGTCAGTAGTATAGCACTTGTATGTTCCCTAGCTTTGGAATTCCACTTCTACGCTCTGAATTCTAGCCTTTGGGTTAGCTCCTAGTGTTGTGTGTTCAGCATTGGTCCTTTCCCTTGGTCCTTTCAAAATGCTCTGAAGCCAACAGTATGGCTTGAAGATAAGATCATAAGGGAGGGGGGGAGGTTAAGGCAGCTAGATGAGAAGGATACAGCTGAAAGACAAAGGGCACATGGGTTACTTCTACTACAGTGACACAATAAAAGAAGTGGAGGCACACACTTCACCAAGAAAGGGGGGATGGTTTGGGGGAGCATCCAATGGGACCTGGGGAATCCTTTAGGCCCAAGGTATCAGGTTAAATAAGGATGCCCATGGAACGAGGCAACTCGAACAGCATCAAGCTACCTCCTTGTGGGCCTCCCACTTCTCCCGGAGGCCTGTGGCCCACCTTGTCTCGGGTTAGTTCTCTCGTGCCCCAGTCCTCAATTGTCTTCAAACCTGGCCTACAGCAGAATAGCCAATTCCCGAAGCAGGGGGAGGGGTCAGGGAAAAAAGCCCATGCCCAAGCATGCCAAGGTTTGGCCAGGCAAGGTGGAGCGGATGAATCAGATAACATTACCCCACCCAGGTGTGCCAGGGTTTGGCTCAACAAGGGCAGGGCATGCTGGGGAGAAGGAACGAAACAACCCCACCCAGGCATGCCAAGGTTTGGCTCGACGAGGGTGGGGTGTAAGGAACGGGCAGGGTAAAAGGCAAAAGCCCTGCGCTCGTCCATGTGAAACACGGGCGGGGCATCGGTGGGTTCGTCAACCTATGTCGCGTCTCGCCTTCACTGCAAGTCACAGTGACGGACGGTATACTCTGCGTATTACAGCGACGCGCAGGCGCAACGGACTGGCTACGAAGAGGATGGTGCTCGGACGGAGAGTTGGGTGTCAGGGTCACGGTGACGAGGATATCATGGTTGTTGTTTGACGATACCGTGGAACTATCGTCGAGCTCAAGCATCCAGACCACATTAGAAGAGTAGGAGGGGCTGCGTCTTCGTGCATCTAATGGTGTGGTTGAGAGTAAGTGTCGCCAGGCTGCATAAGCCCTGACAAAGGTTTGTATAGTCACTTGTGATGTTATTAACAACATAAATCTCTGAAGTGCTAAGAAGACTTGAGAGTATATATGTCTAGTCTATTGAATATATAGGCATGTCCACATCAAACAGCATGTCATTCATCACTCCTGCACAATATCCTCCTTGCGTGGTTTTGAATCCTTGATCTCTCTCCCTTGACCAATCAACGTCCTTGCTTCATCATCCATCTCGGTACCTGCATAAAGGAAGAAAAGCAACATATCAATACACTGACCAGTGTCACGACAAAACCAAACAGCAAGTACTCACCAAGACCTTCCTCGCGCACCAACCCCAAGACATGCTCGATCTCAACAAATCCGTCCTTGTCCACGTCCAACTTCTGAATGACAGCCTGTCCCACCTCATCATCTGGCTTATGCTTGATCACAGCGAGCGCTTTATCCAAGTCCTGGACCGAGATACGACCCTGCGCGTCTGCAGAAATCATCTGGAGAGAGCTGCCCACACGTGAATCGTAATCCCGGAGTTGACTGTCGATCTTGGTAAGCATCGTCCGGATGCGCTGGGTCAGCACGCCGGAAGGAGACTTGGGGTCCTGTGTGGGGGAGAAAATGTTGGTCGTATCGATGCGAGAAACACAGGGCTCACCTCTTCAGCTTGCAGATTCTCTTCCATGAGCGCGCGAAGCTCGTCGCGCTCCTTAAGAACACTGGACCTGGCCGACATGACGGACAGTGCTTCAGCAAGTTCTTTCAGCTGTTCTGTCGTCATACGTGCCCTCTCCTCTTCAAGAACGGGATGCAACTTTGACAGGACCGATGAGTTCGCCGATATTTTTCACGTCACCACCGACGACTGGACTCACCTCGCTGTCAGGCAGAAGTGATTGAGCGAGACGTGCTTCCAGCTCGTCTGCCTCACGTTTCGCACGTCGAGCGTCTTCTTCCTTTTGCTCTTGTTCTTGCTCGTCTTCGATGAGTTCCTCTTGTTGTTGCAACACCTCGAGTTTCTGTTTGTAGCTGGCATTGTCCGAATCAACCTCGAGCTCAGCTTCGTTCAGCTACCAAAGCAGAGTACTCTCAGTAAGCCGTCCTTGAAAAGCAGGGACAAGACGAACCAGGTTGTCGGGAAGACCACACATGACACTCTCCAGGCCCTCAACGACGGCCGTCTTCCCATCCACGTAATCGCCCTGTTTCTTGTCAAAGTGGAATGCCCGTCCAAGGATGAGAAGAACGCCAGAAACACGGTTATGCAAGTGCAGCTGGATCCACGTCGAGAGCTCGTCTCGTAATCTCGCAGGGGAGACCCCGGTAGTCCGGATACCCCTGGACTGACAGGCGGCCTGAAGCTCCGAGGTGGAAAGCTCATCGACACCCTCGGCATAAATCGCTTGATCGTCCCTCCTGAGGTTCATGAGACGGGAGCGAATAGCGCCCCTAAGGAAGTTATCCGTTCCAAAAGCGTTGATACCCATGTATCGACACATCGAGACGAGTTGTGGACGAGAGAGGTTGTCGAGGGTGAGATCATCGTCAAACAGTTTGGCAACGTTGATGATGTCGGTCGCGGAGGGAGATTCACCTGTTGAACGAACCTTTCGGAAGAACTCTTTGAAGGCGTCTGTGCCGAGGATATGGGCGTTCGCTTTGAGACCCGATTCCCGGAGGGTTTCCTGGAGGAATTTGGCCATTTCCAGCCTAACCCTGAGAAGCTTGCGTTGTTTCTCTTCCTAAATACAAGAGAATGAGGAACTATCTGGATAGTCCAGAGATATACTAACGGCAGCAAACTTGTCTTCGAATGTCGATGGGAGCATGTTGGGGAATAACTTGAGTGCGACCGGAAGAAGGAACTCCATGAAGGGTATGATGACGAAGACGGCAAACGGGACTAGCTTGACCAAATCTTGAGTAGTTCTTCTGAGCTAATGCCAAGTGGACTGGTCAGACGAGCACCGAGAGGAAGCGCGTCAACACACCTGTCTGCGCTCTCTGCGGGTCAAGCTCTCTCCATGGAGGATCTTCCATTGTAGTCTTGCAGAGATGCGGACTTCGGAGACGAGGAGCTTTGATCCGTGCCAGTAGTGCTGGGCCTCGTGCTTTACTTTCTTCCAGGCGCGGGTGAGGATGGGTGCATCCTCCTTTGGCGTGGGCGGGGAGGGCTTTGGGTCTTGTGACGAGCCTTGTGAGACCGCGGCGCTTCTTGATTCGTATCTGACCAGGCGGAGGTGTGTGTGACAGAGTGCGGGGGACTGACGGGTTAGGAAGAATGCGGGGGAGGCAGAACGGGAGAGAACGCGACGAGAGAACACGCGAAGAGGGAGCGATGAAAGCTGACGAGAATTAGCTGCACGGAGTACGGCGTGATTTTGCGAGCGGGGCAGCCACAGAGACATGGCAAAAGCTGCGCCGGGTGTCGAGGAGGACCATAAAACGAGTGGAGTGTTGGCTGTTCTCCACCAGGCCGAGATGATGCACTCGACCGGCAAATTTAATTGACGTGCCGGTGTGTGGTCGTGTTTGTAGAAAGATGATCTCCCCGCCCTACGACAGTGCCAGCAGAGAATACAAGAAAGCCCGCAGACAACACTGGAAATCGACAAAGAACAGACCCGTCGACGTAGACGCGGGCTGGTCCCCGTTCAGAGCAGCAGAGAAGAAATACAAGGCCCGGTTTCCCCCACCCGATCTCTCTACCGTACTAGACCTCGCCTCACCAACGCTCCATCAGCCTACTCGAATTTCAGCACAGAGATCAAACGTGTTCATCCTACCCGACGTGCCGGGTGAGGCGCACAAGGGCCACCACTCTGTAGCACTAACATGCCCAATTCCTAGGGCTCGTTCTCTTGCCTGCATTTGTCTCTCCGCGAGACCAACGTTGCCTCGTCAGATGGTCACTTCGTGACCACGCGCGCCATCCAAACAATACGAATCTCGACGCCCACTACGCCCTCCCGCCAGAGGGCATCTGGAATGCCCACCTCCAGTCGCGCACCACACCACCCATTCGAACGAGAGCTTTACTCGATCGCGAATCTCTCCCTCGATCCCCGTCTTCAGGTCCACGACAGCTCATCGCCAACGACCCTGCCTCTGTCGTCAACTTCTCCTCCCTTCAGTCCCTCCCAAAACCTCCCCCAGAACCATCGACGACGGTTTCAGACTGTGCTGCCTCTGATCTCGTATCAAAATTGCGATGGGCCAATATCGGCTGGTCATATCACTGGGGTAGCAAGCAATACGACTTCTCGAGGGGAAAGGGCGAAATAGATCCCTTTCTCCGAGATCTCTGCAAACGCGCAGTCAGTGTTGTGCCCTGGGAACAGGTCTTTGACGGAGATGACCTTGACGGGTGGGGAGACGATGACTGGAGAACGTGGAAGGACACCTACGGTTCGTACGCAATCGCCCACACAATCAAACTCACTCGTCCCTCAGAACCCGACGCTGGCATTGTCAACTTTTATCAGACAAAGGTAGGCACGTTCGTATCGCTGCACGAGGTTTGGTCAACGCGCGTGTCATTTCAGGATACGCTCATGGCTCACGTCGACCGCTCAGAGGTCTGCGCAACTTCACCACTCGTATCGATCTCGTGAGTTGCGATCACGCACCACCTTTTCCCCCTTTGCGCTTACGTGCTCCAACAGGCTAGGGAACGCGGCCATATTCCTTATCGGTGGTCTCACTCGAGACATCGAGCCCATTCCGATCCTCCTCAGATCTGGCGACGTCTTGATCATGTCTGGTCCAGCTTGCCGACGCGCCTACCACGGTTGGTCATTCCATCGTCATTACTCAAAGCCTATTAAGTCAACCTAAAGGGGTCCCAAGGATACTGGAAACCACACTCCCTGAACACTTTTCACAACCTCCCGACGACGATGGCGAGCTCGTAGATTGGGAGCCTTACAAAGACTACATGTGCAGTACTCGGATCAATATCAACGTTCGACAGGTGTTTCCAAAAGGATTTGACCCGCACACACAAGACGCCACAAGATGACAGATCCATGTAGTCACCCCCTCTGTTTCCCATGAGGGTGTCCCTCGTGATGACATCGATCGTGAAGGAGATTAGGAGGGGCAAGTTGCATGACACTCGGTTAGTCCGACAGAGAACGTAGGACACCAGGAGAATACGTCATAGACTTATCTTGTTATCTACCTATCCGCCCACCGGGCGAGTCCGAAGCATACGCCTCTCAAAAGTTCAGTATCTCATTCGCAATGGACGTTCAGGGTTTTTGGCTACTTGTAGCAGTCTAAAAACCAAACATCGTGACGCCGGACCAATGACACCGTGTCATAAGAGGCAGAGGAACCTCGTCAGGAGATGCGTAGATGATACGTTACTGACTGGTTCCTGGCCATCACTCCAAGATCACTCCTGGATCAACAATCTATGATATCATGTCTTGTTTGGAAAAAAAAAAAACTCACATTCACAGGCAAAAGTGGTAAGCATGACGCTAGTACACTTCGGGGCACCTTGCTGCGGACCTAAGAACCATCGGATCATGGAGCTAGAGTTCTTCTTCATACCTATCATCCGCTGTATTATAAAACTCTCCAAATATATCACTATCGTCGTCGGGAGATGCAGGTCTCCAATCACCGACAAACTCGTCGCCTTCCATGGTGATCTGATGTCCCGAGGATCGATGCGTATAACCGTCCCAACCCCACAGATAAGCATCATGATCTGGATCTGGGAACCCATCCGTATCCTCCTCGTCGCCGTTATCACCGTCAACATTTCCACCTAGGAGACGGGCGAACGCGTCCATATTAACACGGTCGGCACCTCGTTTCGTTTCGGTGGCAACTGATTTGCGTCGGCGAACGGCAGCTTGTTCCGTAGATATCTCTTCGCCCCAATTTAGCTGGAACAGTGGCCGAAGCGCTTCTTGTTCCTGTTCGCTCCTTAATAACCCTTCGAGTTCGCCATTGGAAAAAAGCTCTTCGTCAGCGATGTGCTCTACAGTGCTTCCTCCGCGGGATGCCGCAAGAAGTTGGAGACGAGTAGGTGGAGTACCTCGGGCTCGGGAAAATTCGTCGGGTGAACATGTCAGCAGGTGAGTTAACAAAGACAATTCGCCATTGGACGTCGCTGCATCAAGAGAACCAGATGATAATGGATGGAGCAAAGGTTGATAGGCGACCTGCATCGCTTTACCCTTCTTCTCGATCTTGCGCCGTTTGCCCGGTGATGGCGCGATGACAAATTTTTCAATGCTCTTGCTCGATGAGGCGACCGTCGGCGTGCTCGCACTCTCGTTATCTTCCTGGGCTTCCTCTTCTTGATTCGCGAAGTCGCTCGGGTCAGGTTCCAAGTCCAAATTTACTTTCTGCTGACTTTGCATGCGACTCAGCCATATCTCTTCGTGAAATTGTATGACATCTTTAGTTCCCCTGGCGACAATGGATCGTTTTGGAACTTTTGAACGGGCAGCGGCGCCACGACCTTTACCCTTGTAAACAAACTGATCTAACCAGGGAACATGACGAATCCATTTCTCAATTAGATCGTAGAGAATTTTGTACCGGGAAGAGACGACGCCGGGAGCGAGGGCGAATCGGGCAGCAAGTGTGGGTGTGAGTTGGCCGAGATGTGGGAGTGGTGTGCGTGTTTCAGCTTCCAGACCAAGGATAAGCAGCGCACAAGCTGTTGGTGGTGTGGGAAGGTTGGTGATGGCTAAAGGTGGTGAATGCTGCGATATGATCTGGGACAACGAGGTTGCTGTGCGAACGGCAGCCTCTAGTGAGAGCGGTGCGAGGATGGAAAGGAGAGATTTTGGGAGCTGAGAAGGAGAAGGAGACAAGGTTTTGGGGTGTATGATGGGGTGGAGGAAGGCGTGGAGGGTGGGAAGATGTACGGCAGGATCTGTGGAAGCGAGAGAGATATCGAGGAGAGAAACCACGGACTGAAAGGCGCGTGCAAGAGAAACTGGGGAATCGTCGAGGAGGAAAGCGATGTCACGGAGGGAATCTGATTTGCGTGCCTCGCGAAGGGCGATGGCGATCGAGGCGCCGGCAGTGAGTTTCGCTTTGCGTCCCCACCTATAATGGCCCTTTGTCATGGCTTGTGTGAATATGGCTTCCGCGCGTGGGGATAGACCGGGGTTGTTTAGCCTTGAGAGTACGGAGCTGATGAAGGTGCTCATCGCGATCTGAAGGGGGTATTAGCAAAGAAGAAGATGAGACACATGGTCGTACCGTGTTCTTTCTGTCGCGATCCTGCTTTGTCTGGGCTAGATGCCAGCCTTTGCTGGTGCGGGGAGCGGAAAACGAGACGGCGGACGGGTGGTCGTTGTGGTTGGCGAGGACGGTCTGTGCGGGGTCTGCGAGAGTACCGCAGTTGGTGCAGACGAGCGAGCCGACATCGTCGTGGACGAGCTGGGCGGCGCCGCACTCACGACAGCCCATCATGAAGAGGATGTCCAGCTGAGATCCATTGTCCAAATACGTACATACAGTAATCTCGTCGGCTATCGGATAATAGTTGTATGCGGGGGTGACACGCTCAGACCCCGAAAACTCTGTTCAGGATATGCCTGTGATTTCATATCCCGATGTGTTCAGGGTCTCTCTCTCTTATTCCCAGATCTCTGTCCAGTCACAGGGCCCTGAATATTTTCTATTACAGGCTTCGTTGCCACTCCCATATCCTCCCTTTCAAATAAATAGCCCCCCTCTCGCCCTCTCCTTCACTCCGTCCCCCCATCATGTCCACCAGCAACTTCCTATCAAAGGGATCTGCCCACGTCAAGCGCAGGCTCTCCAGCACCGCTGGAGAGAAGCCCGCGGCCTACTCCAGTCTCACCGTGAGTCGTCACTGCTGCCGACAATCTCATCCTGATCTGCTTTCTAGCCTATGTGGGCTGGTGTCGCCGGTGCCGTCCTTACCGGCGGCAAATCTTTCGAAGTTGCCATCTCCGTTCACGACTCGGTCTATAGCACCGATTTTGCCTCTGCCATCGTCCCATATAACTCGGCCAATCCCACCAAAAACGCCACAGAGATCGAGAATCATGTTCTCGAGACGTTCAAAAAGTTCTCCCAGGAACACTTGTGCAAGTTCCTCGGCGCCGGCGTCACTCTCGCCCTCCTCAGAGAGGTCCTCGTCTCATATCTGATCTCCCTTCGCGTGCTTACCACACTCATCAGTCCCCAAACCTTTGCACTCGCCTCTGGTTCGAGCTTGACATTGTTCCCATCGTCTTCAACATCAAGCCTTTCCACACGGACTCCCTCACTAGCCCAAACATCAAGCACCGCATCTCCTCCACCACTGGTTCTTACGTTCCTTCCGGTGCAGAAACCCCTACTGTCTATGTCGATACTTCCGTTCTCGCAGATCAGAACAACCTCCAAACCGGTGTCGCTACCAAGCTGCCTATTCCCCGCACCCTCGATGAACAAGCTGACTCTGCCGCTCGCAAATGTCTCATGTACTATGGTCCCAACAACAACCCCCGTCTGAGCATCGGTCCCCGCAACCAAGTCACCGTAGACCAGGCTGGCAAGATCCATCTCATTGATGATCTCGATGTATATCGCAAGTCTGTCGGACAAGGTACCTGGAATGCTGTCATCAAGCTTGCCGATGAACTCCGTGAGAAAAAGATCAAGATCGGTTTCTTCTCCTCTACCCCTCAGGGAGGTGAGTGATCCAAATTTGATTCCGTGGCGCCCGCTCTCATTGAAATGGGTTTTGATGATGTGATGTAGGTGGAGTCGCTCTTGTAAGTTACCCCACACAAAAAGAAATGTTACATTGTCCCTCACCCACGGTTGTCTACAGATGCGTCATGCTCTCATCAGGTTCTTAACGGCATTGGATGTCGACGCCGCATGGTGTGTGTCCCCCTGTTTTTCTTTCTATCTCCGACTTTCATTGCGTCCCGCTCGGATGTTAATTTGCCCCTTTTCCCCCGCACGGCATTATTAGGTATGTCCCGAACCCATCACCGAGCGTTTTCCGTACGACAAAGAACAACCACAACATCCTGCAAGGTGTTGCGGCCCCTGACCTGCGCCTTACGAACGAAGCCAAGGCTCAGTTCGACGCCTGGATCTTGAAGAACGGCCTAAGATGGACCGCCGATGGTGGACCGCTCGCCCCTGGTGGTGTCGATGTCGCCTTCGTTGGTAAACTTCTCCCGGATCCACTCTTTGCTATACTCGCTGACAGCAGCTATAGATGACCCGCAGATGCCCGGTCTCATTCCCCTGATCAAGAAAGTCCGGCCCGAGCTTCCCATCGTCTACCGCTCGCACATCGAGATCCGTAGCGATCTCGTTCAACAGAAAGGCTCACCGCAGGAAGGAGTCTGGCAATACCTGTGGAAGAACATTCAGCTCGCCGACTTGTTCATCAGTCACCCCGTCAACAAGTTTGTCCCCAGCGACGTGCCCACTGAGAAGCTGGCCCTCCTCGGTGCTGCTACTGACTGGTAAGTAGTCGATCCTCTGTCGCGATGGCCGCCCTTGTTCACACGCGCTCGCGGCGCAGGCTCGATGGATTGAACAAGGACCTCAACCCATGGGATTCGCAGTACTACATGGGAGAGTTCCGCAGCTTGTGTGTCAAAGAGAAGATGACCGAGCTGAAGTGGCCTGTCCGCGATTACATCGTTCAGGTCGCACGATTTGATCCTTCCAAGGGTATCCCCAACGTCATCGACTCGTACTCTCGCTTTCGTAAACTCTTGAAGGACGCTGGCAAGACCTCCGAGACAGAGACGCCTCAACTCTTGATCTGTGGTCACGGTGCCGTCGATGATCCGGATGCTAGTATCATCTATGATCAGGTCATGAACCTGGTCGTTTCCGACGATTACAGACAGTACGCAAAGGATATCATTGTCATGAGGATCCCACCAAGTGACCAACGTACGTTTCCTTTGGCTTGTTATCAACTCGCTGATCAACCGTGAGGACAGTCCTGAATGCCCTCATGGCGAACGCCAAGATTGCTCTTCAGCTCTCGCTGCGCGAAGGCTTCGAAGTCAAAGTATCCGAGGCGCTTCACGCTGGCATACCCGTCGTTGCCTCTCACACTGGTGGTATACCCCTCCAAATCGAACACGGCAAATCTGGATACCTGACTGAAGTGGGCGATAACAACGCCGTCGCAAAATACCTCTTTAATCTTCACACGGATGAAGCGCTCTACACCAAGATGAAGGAGTACGCGGCGACACATGTTTCGGACGAGGTCGGCACCGTTGGGAACGCTGCGGCATGGATGTACCTCGCTGTCATGTACAACCGTGGCGTCAAGATCCAGCCTCACGGAGCATGGTTGAATGATATGCTCAGGGAGGAAACTGGAGAGCCATACCGACCAGGCGAACCCAAGTTGCCTCGTGGTTCTTTGAAGCTGCAAGGGTGAATAGACCTATGTAACAGGTTGTTGTACGATGTATTGCTGTCGTCACATTGTTCTTGATCTTGTAGATCTTGTAGTCACATTATTAGAAATCTATCTCATACGAGTATACCATCTAACAGTGTACCCACTCTGGCCAGTTCTACTCCCGGCGGTCCGGGAATTCAGTGCTTTCCCTTGCACCCACGGATGACATTTCATCCCGGAATTTCGTGGCAGTCGTGAGTCTCTGCCACCACTCGGAGTCGGAAATCTCCAGGCAGTGTCTCACCGAATGCAGGGATGACCACGATTGTAGATTACTGGCTTGATATTATCGTTGTTTGATATCTTTCTGTTGTGTCTTTGTAGGCGAGCGCTCGCTGCTGTACGCGGTGGCCGTGCCACAGCAGGCGATCTGACATCCAGTGCAATTGAGCTGGTTGCCATGAAATTCGGCTCGCCTCCTCACTCCGCATGGTCACACCCATACCCTCGAAAGACTCACCACAAACCAAATCCAAGACAATTCTCAGACCCTTGACGGCACCCATGATGGAAGTCGACATACAATCCCCACCCTCGACTTTCCGTTCTGTCGCTTTTGCCATCAAACGACCACGTTCGCCTGGCTCACCCACTCAAGAGCGGCAAACCGTGCGTACTTGGCTTTTTTTTTTTTTTTTTTTTTTTAAAAAAAGAGGCATTTTGCTTATCGCGTTCTGGTCGATTTCCTGCAGAAACGGCTTTCGCTCGCCCCGGTCGGTCTGGAGGGGCAATGTGTTCGCCGCGCGTCTACAGCACCTGACGAGGTAATGGATGGTCGGATGGCCAACCAAGATGACTGGGTTAGACAGGCTAGGGAGCTTTCGATTGCGAGTCCACTGTCGGTCACGGTTGGTTTCCCGTCCGTACTGGATGGTAGTGCCACTGTGGCTCCGAGCAGGGTCGACGAGCACCACATGGTGGGTCCTCTCTCAGACACAATGCGTAGATGATATTCGTCAACCGTAAACGATTGCTCAAAACGAGGCTTGGTAACAGGCTGTTGATTACGAAGAGTCGCAAATGCTTCGTGTACATGTACATCCGGGTGGCGCTCGACCGTGGACGACGACGAAAAGTCATCTGCCTTCGATACATATCACAACGACACCCACGCAGACACCCGTGCCCGTACCGAATGGACTCCATGCGCCGTCACCCGCACCGTTTAGTGTGCTCACTGAGCCACCTTCGTCTTCGACCGAGTCAGGATCCTCGACATCATCAACATCCGTGACAGAGACGAGCGTGAGTGCGCGCGCGCACCATCCCTGTCCTCCGGACATCTTCCTCTTTCCGGCGACCCCATCGGATACCCCATCCCACCAGCATCAATTCGCGACCGATTACGGACAGCAGGTTAGGGAAAACGAACCCGGACCCCATGCTCGGATGCAGGATCAGAGTCTTTCTCAGTCTTTGCTGACTCAGACGCAGGATCGGATAGATGGGTCGCCGCGACCGTCGAGGGCGCCTGATGTGCCGACACCTTCTGGTAGAAGACATCGCGTGACGATGGGACCGCGTGCCGATTGCGTGAAATGTAGGACGGGCGTTAGAGGGCACTGGATGCATTTTGATTGAGAGTCGTTAGGGACTCGGTTGTCTGCGTCGTTGCTCGCATCGCTCTGGGTCGCATGCCTGTTACTCGTACTATTATTGCTGCATGTACTTGAGAGTTCACATTTTATTGTAATACGCAACAAGTCACTGATGCCAAGTGTAAGCTTTCGAATTCAACAGTGCATAACAAACCGAATTGAGGCTTTTCCGACTCGGACAAAAATTGTGTATGGGGGAGGGAGAAATCGAGCAAGATGTCCACAACGCTGCCTTTATTCTGGAAGTTATCCTCGGCTTCGAAAAAAGATCGCGTCGACGCGTCTGTCAAGCTCATAAGCGCACTCGAACAATTCCAAGCGTTCCATGTCCCACAGTCCAGGTCAGACGGCTCTGACAATGAGGGAGGGGATGGTTTAGACGCGTTAAACGCACAGGACGTTTCGTATTCGATACGGCGACTTGTACGAGGTCTTGCAAGTCCTCGAGAGAGCAGCAGACTCGGGTTCAGCGTCGCCCTCACCGAAGTACGTCCCTCGTCTCTCGAAACCGGAATTCACCCAAATGCAACTCTCAACTCTCACTCACTCACTGTCAGTTGCTCTCCCGGATAGACACCGTCACCTGTGCGCAAGTAATCGCTCTCATCGTCGACGGTACGAAAAGGCAGGGATCCATGAGTGGACAGGAAGAGCGGGACGTCCTGTTTGCACGACTGTTTGGGATCACTGCGGTCGTACGATCCGGGTTGCTCGTGCGCCAGCCTAGCACCTCGTCGTCGTCTTCGAATGCGCCCGTCTCGAGCTTGGAAACATACACATCTGTGTTGACGTACCTGTTGGAAATCGGGGAGGCAAAGTCTTGGTTAAGGGAGAGTGCTTGGTGGACGATTGGGTTGGCTATCGATGCAGTTCAAGCTTCCTCGGTGCCATGGAAGGTCGAGGCGCTCGAGGCAACGCTCAGAGCGGTCTATTCGAGAGACGGAGACAACTTCTGGACGCCGGACAAAGTCGCGATCACTTTGAAGTTACAGTCCATTATGCCGAATCATCACTGGGGCGAAACGCTTGCCCCAGTGTTCAAGGGGCAGAATATCTTTGCGCCCAACAATCTCTTGGCGCTTGGTAGGATACTGAAGGTTGGTTCATGATGTTCGCGGTTCGCGGAGAAGGGTTATTCATGGTGTTATTACTCGCATGTAGGAAGCCGCTGTGGATGACGACAGCACCTCGAACCCAAGTGCTGGATCGTGGAAAGCCCAGCTTCACGTTGCATGGGACGTCATATTCGATCGACTGCTCCCTCCGTCTGGCTCAGAACACGCTCCACAGGGCTCTTTCAGTGAATTCTTCCGAATCGTCGTGGATGGTAAGCACACACATATGCTCGTTTCAGTTGCCGTGGGGCCTCACACACAGAGATAGAGTCCTTGTTCTCCTCTTCGTCTTCTCCGGAACGAAAATACTGGGGGTTTCAAGTATTCAAGAAAGCTCTGGCACGGGTCAAAGCTACCGAGCTCCCCATGCTTTTTACCAAAAATCTCATGCGGTCTTGGATCAATCATCTTTCAAACAAGGATCGTTATCTGCACAAAATTTCGCTTGATGTGGTATGTTTCCGCGATTCACTCGCTCGTTTGCGGGTTCGTTTGAACGTATGCGGTAGGCTCAGCATATCCAAACGCTTGTCCAAACCTCTCCCTCACTTGGGTTTCCACTGATTCTCCAATTAACCGGCGTCAACGGAAGTGGGCAGTTTGACAAACTGACGCGGACGAAAACAATCGAGTCGATACTAACGGCCATGGACAGCTCGGGCATCAAGAGTTATGTTCTTTCCTTACTTGGGCAAGTGAACTCGCCAAAGGATACAAAAGAGTACAGTATTCTCTGTCTGGCACGTATACAAGAAGCTGAGATGCAAAGCAACAGAGAACCTTCCGCAATCGATTTTCGGCGAACGTGGATCGCAGACCAATTTGCAGCGCTCGTTCGTAACGGTTCGATCCCCAAAGATGACGAATGGATACAAATCGTGCTTGAATTTTACATCGTCAATGGCCTTTTCGTCGTTCGCAAAAAATCCGAGAACAAGGTAAGTTAGAATGTGTGTTTCGCTGATGTGGTGGTTACACTGACGGATGACGGACTAGTTGCATGTATTCCCTTCACCGCCTTTCACGGAGGTTGTTCAACGACATTATCGCGAGAGATTGCTTAGCTGCCTCGGGGTTCTCAACGCTCACCTTACAGTAGTGAAGCAAGGTCTGTCCACCTCTCGACCGCAATGCACAATTCCATTTACACAACGTGACAGGTGAACACACGCAAAAGGAGACGGGTGTTGCATCCGACGGAGAGTTCTGGACATCCAGAACACTTGCTACCATTGCATCGTTAGACAGGGACGCCAAACATGTCAAGCCACTCATAGATATCGACGATGAAGTCCAAGCTCTCCTCTCCAAGACAGAGAAAGCAATCGGCCAACTGAGAAAGGTATAGCCTGATTTTCTCTCTCTCTCTTCTGTTTCTTCCGAGTTCGAATTCGTTGTCAACGCTAGATTAACGACGACAAGCGGGAGGTCGCAAGAGGGTATGAGTTAATCCTCTCGTCCTTCCTACTTCAATGCCGCTGCGGTGAGGCTGAGAACCTCGAGAACCTCGAGGTCCGTAACATTCCATTGCCAACAGTCATTCCTTGACTCATCAACGGTACCTCCCACATCCCAGGCCACTCTCGAAGCGACTTTCAAAATGTTCCCGGGCGAGAAGACATCGAAGAAATCAAACAAGTCTAAATCCCAGCCTACACCTTTTGGGGACGAACCGTCCTCCATCGATATTCTCGTGGACGTGATGATAGGCTATTTAGAAAACGCGAGCGCGTTCACGCGATCAGTCGCCAATGAATCTTTTTCGCGCGTCACGAGTGTCGTACAAGGGAGCACCGTCGATTTGATTCTGAACGTGAGTGACGGCGCTTTTTTCGAACGGCTTTTCATGATGGGAATCCATTAGCAATTGGAACGGCGGAATCCAAGCGACTTGGTTGACGAAGACGAGGAGATGAACAGTGATGGTGATAATGTTGACGACGGAAGCGACTCCGAGGACGAGGACGAAGAAGGAAGCTCAGGAGAAGAAGAAGAACCTAGAGAGAGCGACCCTGAGGAAGGAGACGACGAGGCTGCTGAGGAAGTACGCAAGAAAATAGAGGACGCACTGAAAGCGAGTGGGGTGGACGTCGGGGAAGATACTTTGGAAGCGGACTCTGACGAAGAGCAGCTCATGGACGACGAGCAGATGATGGCTCTCGACGACACCCTCGCAGAAATTTTCCGTACGAGGACGAACGAACGAAAATCCAAACAAGGTCCGTTGAACGTGCCTTTTTTTTTCTTTTTCTTTTTTGGCATGCTCAAGTGACTATCAAGGGGTCGATGCTCAACGAGAAGCAACGTATTTCAAGAACAGAGTCCTCGATCTCGTGGATATCTATGTCAAGCGGGAGCCTCAGAGCCCTCTCAACGTTCGACTCGTCCTACCATTGATCGAACTTGCGACCAAGAGCGGCATGGACGAACGTCAACTGTCCGATAAAGCCGGCGGTATCCTCAAAAGTCGACTCGCCAAATCAAAGGACGTGCCCACAACCGCGGCGTGGGACGAGGTCGAGACGGTGCTCCGAGAAGTGCACCGGCGAGCACAGAGGTCGCATGCGTCGTCGTCCGATGCCCTGGCCGTGTTGAGCCAAGCCAGTCTCTACCTCTGCCGGATTCTGGTATCCCTGAACGAGGAAGACGTGGTCGTTGGGGTGTATCAAGCATCGCTTGACGATTACATGTCGCGAAAGGCATCGCAACTCGCGTTCAGCTTCTTCCAAGATTGGGTGCGTCGTTTCCCTATACTGGGATGGAAGCTGCGAGATACCGTCTTGGAAGCGTCTTCCAAGGCGATCAATCTGTATCGGAGATGCCAAGCATTCCAGCTCTTGCATGTCATATTGAGCCAGCCAGACAAGGTGTGTACGCCTTTTCTTGTCCGAGGGACAGTCTCGACGGGTCGCTCACCAACCACAGGGAGAAGATCCAGCGGCGACCGCCACGTTCCAAAAGGCGTTGCAAAAGACCATACTTGACCTGATCAGTCTTGCCGTCGACGACGACCGTGGTCTATCGGCTACTCAAATAAAGGACCTTATGAAGCTCGTTCTATTCTGCATCCGTCAGACGCGCAAGACCACAGCTTCATCGACCATCGAAATTTGGGATCCAGCCACGTGGAAGGTCCTTCATGACCGACTGTCCTCAAGCAATCGTTTCAAATCATCATCATCGGTATTGAATATGTGCCGTCAGGTGGAGTCCACTGCCACCCAGTGCAAGCAGGCAGTTGGGGGAAAACGCAAGGCGGAGTCGGATGAGGCAGCGGAGGCCGACCCGTCAAAAAATTCCAATCGGAAGAAACAAAAGAAAAAGTAAATGATAGCATACAAATTTGATGCAGAGTTAAATCTTAATTCTCCATACATCATGTCCGTTTCCCATGGGGTTGATGTGGAAGTGCATCGACAGGTCAGGAGGCCTCCTGCCTGAACACGTGTTACAATCTATGTTGCTTTTTGTACCGCACGAGTGATCCAGACTCTCGGGCAGCCGGTCCGGAAGAAAGTGACCAGCAAAGAGTTCCAGACGGTGGGGAAGCGCACACAACTTCGCCACCTACGCCTGTGGTGACGATGTAATTCTTGTGTGGAGTGCCTGGAGCGAAGTAAGATCACGCTTTGTGAGACATTGCTCAATAAGTTGGACACATCGTCGTGCTCTGGGAAGCGAACGCTTAAGCCAACACAGACGTTTGAGTAGTACTTGTGAACTCACCCGTTAAGCCTGCTGCGGGACTCGATGGCAGTCCGACATGCTTCGGAACGTTCTTTGGCTACGCTGAGGATGTGCTCTGGAATGCCCGCAAGGCGTGCGCATTCGACTCCGAAGGACTCTTCAGCAAAGCCATCGGTCAACCGGTAGAGGAATGTTACGTCTCTTCTGCCATCAATGCGGCTATCCGTCGTGTATCCCATGTGCAGGTTCTGAACGTCATCTGGGAACCGCCGTTCCAAATCGACCGCAACGAGGGGATAGTGCGTAATGAACAATGTCTTGCATTTGATATTTTCCATAAGATGCTGGAGAACTGCATCCGCGATTGCCATCTATGACCGAATGAGCGTCTTTCGATGTTGTAAGCAAGGGTTGAGGGACGCACTCCATCCGCAGTTGAAGTACCTCTTCCAAGCTCGTCCAGAATTACGAGACTCTTCGGGGTTGCTGTCTTCAAAATCTCGTTCGTCTCTGACATTTCGACCATAAATGTTGAGCGGCCACGCGCTAACTCGTCAGATGCTAATGCGGATATCAGTCAATGTATCTAAATGGGGGGAACAGGGCCTACCGCCCATCCTGGTGATGATTCCGTCGCACATTCCAACCCTTGCCGCTCTCGCGGGAACGTATGACCCAATCTGAGCCATGATAGCGATCAGGGCAACCATTCGGACCGCAGAGCTTTTGCCTCCCATATTCGGACCCGTTATGATGATACTACGAGGGGAATCCCCACCCATTGATAGAGAATTGGGTACGAACGGGTCGGATCTCAAGGCTTCGACCATGGGGTGACGGCCATCTCTGATGTCGAGTACATCTTCATCTGTGAGCTCAGGTCGTACATAACCTTCTTGCAAAGCAATGTGGGCAAGGCTGAGGAGACAGTCCGCAATTGCAAGTTTGTTGATGGCGTCTCGTAGCAGGGAATAATCAGATTGAGCGATTTCATCCAGAAAGGTGCTATACGCCTTGTCCGCCTCCGCGGCGAGCGACTCCTTGTATCTCGCCCGCTCTTGGATCAACTTTTTGACCTCAGGAGTATGGTATCGCCTGCAGTACTTTGTACTGCCATGGACCATGAGCACATGTTTCGTCTATATATATGGGTACCTACCTTGACATCAGACCCCAGCCTGCTGGAGGATCTCGGTTTTCGGACTTTTTGAGCTCCACAAGGAACTAGGTAATGTTAGGGGTCCGCACAAATCGTGAGACTTGTAACGTACTTCAATCCCCAGCACACTAGTCCATTGGAGAGACGGCATTCTAAGAATTTTGCGGACTGGGTTTAAATCAATGCCTGAATGACACCAAGGGGAGCAAGGTGCCATACTTCGCTTCAGTTCCTCTTCGAGCTCAGTTTCGACGGTTTGAATCATCTGGGAAACTTTAGAACCAATGTGTGATTGAAGTCAGGGAGGACTCACCAAAGCATATTCTACGAGCCTCGGGAATCGCTGCGTATCTGTCCATAAAGACTCTTTCTTCCCTGCGGCAGCACTCTTGAGGGAAATTGCACCCAAGTACTCCCGGACTGGGGATTTGAGTTTCGGTAAAGAAAGAACAATATCATTCAATAATGTGGAGTGGAAGTCCCTCAAAGAACCCTCCTCGAAGCCATCGAATGCCGTGGCAACTCTATTTAGCGCAGGGAGCAATATGGCAAGTTCTTGGGGGGAACACTATGAAAGTATTTAAACCGGCTGATCAAAGGCCTAAAGTGCGGAAATCTAACCTTGCCATATTGAATCCGACACAATCCCTTGGCGAGGTCAGGTAGCTTCTTCAGGACTTGTCGAAGGCTAACCAGTTTTTCTGACGGACTGGTGACTATTTCCTCTATGGCATCTATCCTATCTTGAAGCAGCCTAAAGGTCCGGCTGTGTTATTTCAGGAGAACGGAGATGATTTGAAGACTAACCGCTTGTCCGTGAGTGGCTGACCGACCCAACTCTTCAACAACCTTGCTCCAAATTTGGTTGTAGTGCGATCAAGCACCCAAATCAGAGATCCTCTGGCAGTATAGTCTGTCTGGTTTTGGTATACTTCCCTACAACGCCCAGTTAGACTTAATTTTAGCGATGGTTAAGGCACGAACAAATTCGCCAATGTGCTGGCATTCAGAAGCATGTGTGTTCTATTTGCGAATTTCGTGAAAAACCTGGCGCCTAGGAAAGCATCTGCAATGTGAAACGACGAGAGGTAGTTGATAGCATGTGCCAAGGAAACTACAACCTGTTGGGGAAGGCTCGCAATGACTCCAAGTATGCCGTCTGTGAAGCGTCATTAACAAGTCGCTCACCACCCATGCGAGGGTAAACTCACCAATTGAAAGATCCTTAGAGTTGGCTTTAGTCCTGTCAGAGTAAAATTCCGTCACAAAGTCGAACGCCACAGAAAATTTCATCCCATGCTTGTAGCGCTCTGTGCGTATTTTCTGTCCACTATGGATAGAACTTGGGGAACAAATTTAGCCTTTTAAGGGCGAATGATGGAAATATTGACCCAGCAAAGTGGCGCAGGACTTTTTCGGTGAGCTTACTCAGACCCTGTTCAGGAAGCACCAGCTCAGCTGGTCGAGTGTGCACGAGTCGGGTCTAAATCTCTGTAAGCACGATCAATTTGCAAAAACCTAGACTGACCTCAAGCTCAGAACGCATGATTGTGTCTAGCCCATTCCGCGTGAAAAGGAGGGAAATCAGATGTACTCAAACTCACCCTCAAATTCATCCCAAACAACATCTCCCGTGCTGGGTGTGATAGCAATCATGCTTATCGATACATGATCCTCACCAGTACCACCCCCTGCGGGAACTTCCGTAAAGCAAACGAGAGGCGGAGCTGCATGCTTGTCTAAGTCATCAACGGATTCGAGCTCATCAACATAGCTGTGAATATTTGTCACCATACAGAAAAACGGGTGCTCCACCTCGCCTTACGTCGTGGCCGTGTACAGATGGGTCAGTTTCCTTTCAAAGAGCGTGTTCCTAGTTTCACTGGCTTTTTTGAGTGCTGCAGTCTCGACCTGTTCGACGACTCCAACTTTGTATCCTTGCGAGAGAAGCCTAACCCTGTGTAAGGCTCATTTAGGGCGAAATAGTCGAGGACTGACTTTTTGAGATGTACGTCACGGCGATGGACTGGGATCGAAGCGGTTAACAAATTACGCCGCCGGTATGCGACGATGCCAAGTTCCTGGCTGGCAATCTGACGATGAGAATAAACAAGGCTATTAGCTTGATGAGCAAGAATATCACACCGAAGCGCTCTCTTCGTAGAAGTAGTATTTATATCCCAATTCAATCATTAAAACCACCCCAGGGTGATCCTTGATAAACTTCAATGACTATGATTGGACGAGAGCATCGTTAGAAGCAGCATGCAAACAGTCAATCAAGCTTGCCTGTAATTCGGCTGGTGTGTACGGCCCCCCGCTGGGCCCAAGCGCTTCCGATGTTCCCTTATTCTTTGCTGAAGATGCGAGCGGTGTTTTACCCTTGCCTTTGTTAGACTTGTGAGAGAACATTTCCGTGAGGTTCTTGAATGCCTCGTCCGAGACATCGGACTGGGAAGCTTCATCTTGATCCTGGAGAGACTCATCCTCAGATGGCTGAGCTCCCTGCTCTCCGTGACATCTTTGACGCGCAAAGCTGCTGTTCCCCGCAAGCAGTACGCGCTTGAACTCCTCGTGACGCGTCTTCTTCTCGTCTTCATCCCCTGCGACGGGTCTCTCAACGGAAGATTTTCGCGTGCTGTCAAAACGCCACTGATCTGCAAGGGTATTTTCCTTTTCTACCTTCAACTTCTTGATAGGTGGTTGTCTGTCGACTTCTGCATCCTCCAGGGTCAAGTCAATCGGGGAGTGTGGACGCTTCTCCTGCCCAGAAGGTTGTTGGGAGAAAAATGAGGAAATCCTGGGTTGTTTGTCTGTACCAGAAAGCCCAGTGACCACTGCCTTCCGTTTCATTCTAGTAACACTAGTCCTTGTAGATCGTCAGACGGAGTCACTTTACCCCTCCTACACGTGACGTCACATTACAGTAATGGGTCACGTGCGCATTGTAGATTTTCTAATTCCGTACCTCGGCGAAGTGCACGAACATGTCCTACCGTCCTATGTTCTGTTGGATTCAACCAAATCTCGCCTCTCGGGCCTCTGCGCGAGTCTCATGGAGACCTGCACTAACGTTCGCCCTTCGAAACTATACGACCACAACCCAAGGAGACCCAGTAGTTTCGGAAACCACCCGTGTGTTATTACTGCTAACCTGGTATTAGCATGTGCTGAAGTCCATCCCAAGGTGCTGAAAAAACGCTGAAGCGTTTCTGGAAGACTGTTGGGATTGATGCTAGGACGGATGGGATTGCCGTCACATTGGACAAGCGCGCGTTGAAGACGCCATCCGGGCAGACACTGCTGTTGCCAGAGAACAAGCGTTTGGTGGCCGCGCTCATCGCCAATGAATGGGAAAACCAGGAAACGGTGTTGAAACCCCACGCACTACCAATGGTAGGTAATCTCGTTTAGTACTGGAGAAGGGGTTGCGGACTTTTTAGACGTCCGTCGCATCCAGAGCTATCGACGCTCTACATGACGAGAAAACTCGTTCAGAAGTTCAGGAGGCACTGCTAAACTACCTAGATACAGACACTATTTGGTACGCTAACACACGACGGGATTGGATGGTACTTACATGCCTGCTTAGTTTCCATCACGACGATCCCGAACCACTCGTCATGCTGCAGAAAAAGCATTGGGACCCACTTCTAGAGTGGGCTAGGAGTACCTTCGGTATCGAAGTACATGTTCACCGATCCGTTTTATTTCACTCGCAACCCGAGCGAACGCGACAGATTCTCAGCAATGTCTTGGCGCAAATGGACCCTTGGGAGATGGCAGGTGCGTCGCGGGCTACGGATACTGAACTAGCAATCTGAGCGCGGTTTTTTCTGAAGCCATGGAACGGGCCATCTATGTTACAAAATCATTCCTCATTGCATTGGCCCTCGTCAAGCGCCATTTGACCGCAGAGCAGGCAGCTCTTACAGCTCAAGTCGAGGTGGCAAGTCAGATAGAGAGATGGGGGGAAGTTGAAGATTGTGAGTTCCGACCGTCTTGATGGGGCTTGAAGTGTGCTCCTGTGTCCCTGATACTGGAATTCTTACTGACCAATCCCATTCCATAGCCCATGATGTGGATTATCATGATGTTCGCCGGCAGTTAGGGAGTGCCGCTTGCTTGATCACTAATATGCCCTAGAATATGACGATTATTATTCGGCTACAATATTTGCACACGTTTCGCATGCAATCAGTCTCCCCCACGTCGCTTTGTTCCCCCTGACTCTCTATGTCAGGTTGGACACTGAACATTGGAACCCATGAGGACTATGATCGATGTGTGTAAATAAATATCCCTGCTGATATCAAACCTTATGGTAGATATACACATTGTGTCCAGAAGTTTCCCCGCATAGTCCCAGTGCATTCCGCCGTTCCCGACCCTTCGCCGGCCTGATTGGATTAACTGAAGAACTCTGCAGCCGGCTGTGATTGTGTTCAGAACAGTGTTCGCACTGCCCTGTGTGAAAGATATCCGGACATCGATATCAACATGTTACCCGGTTGTGTGGATCTTCACAGCGAAGATGTGGTGGTGCTCCCCCCTCTCCCTCCCGTTTCCGATAGTCCAGGTCTCAGAGCACTTCCACGAGGCACGGTTAAATAATTCGCCATAGCCTTCAACCCGCCGATAATTCAGCGGGTCGTACGCAGCTAAGTACTATGTTTCGGTGCAAAGATATGTTGGCTATATCGGTAATCTCCATACATGGTGCTACTGTGTTCCCCGAAAATCGTAGCTAATTCTCGCGCCATAAAGGGTCCGGTCTAGGACGTCATTACGAACGCGTGTCCGAAATAAATTTACTAGAACATTGGAAACAGCTGGGAACGGATGAGAAAATATGAGTTGCAATGCGACTTCAAGGGCGACCTCGAACGATAACTCGGCCACCGCTGCTCCCAATACAGGTCTGTGGCCTGATCCAGAACAAGATCTTCTGGGAGAGATTATTCGGTGGTTTAGTGCTCCTCACAGGAGTTATATAAAGAATGCCTTGGCCGTAATGCAGTGCTTATCCCAACGACGAGACAGTCAGCGCTGGAGTATTCCAAGCTGCGTATCTTGTCCTTGGCAGCATTGTGAGAATTAATCTGACCCTTCGTCTCGCGAGAGAAGGTGTTACCACCCTACATAATTTTGCCACGATGACCGCCGGCTCCGACCCGCAAGAAAGTTTAGTTATTGGACCCTCATGTATCCACACACCGAAGACCGCATGGTCTCCAGAAGTTTAAATATTGACTCTGGATGGCGAGCGGAGTACTAATGGAATCCGCTTCCACACTCCCTGACTACAGCCACAGCGTGTACACAAGTTGTTATTGCGAAGAGAACATCTATTTGCTGATAAAACATTTCCTGGATCCATCGGGGGGCGAGCAGCAGTGGGATGCTTTTTCTGTATTTATCTCCAATCCGACAAGAACGGTAACTGATATGAAACAGGATTCATATGATTCTCAAGTTCATCACACAGGTGGCCTTGTACAACCAGCGAATGGGATCGTCCAGAGATACAGCGGTGATATGGGATTATCACGTCGTCTTAGCGCTGCGCGAGCGCCCGCAAGTGCGCAGCCTATCGCCGAATTGCTATCCGACCAGCGGGCGGGGTACTTGGATTTATGACCTCGACACCTGTCTCCCCGTTCCATGTCACTGGAAAGGTATGTACGGTCATATGATCCAGTTTGTTCCTTTCACAAGTTCATTCCGGACCTTGTCTAGTGTATGTTGATGCGACCTTCCCACTCGGTGCTGGCGCTCCCTTGCAATATCAGAGGTGAGCAAAATTCGGATTCTTATCTCGGTGGCAAACTCACTATTTCATCAGTCTCTTTAGGGTAATCCCTGGTGATGTGTATCTCGATAACTTTGCATCGGACAGATCTCACATGGTGAGCCGAATTTACCCCTCCTATTCCACGGGGCATGTATTGCTCTCCTCATGATCACTAATACCGAGAAAGCTTGGCGCCCCCCGGTCTGACGCATCCGGGGCACACCGGTATCTTTCCAAACCGCCGCCTTACCCAGTGATCTGTGGGCCAGAGGCAGGGAGGCATGGAGTTGGGCATAATCTTATGACTCATTTCGTTTCGATGGTTAGAGACGAACAAGGCTTTGGAACCGTGATGGATTTCGATGCTTTTACGACGTGGTGTTTGAGTACGTCCACCTGACGTGACGGTCACATATGTAGTTGTCACACGTCAATAAACGAATCCTTTTGGTTAACCAGAGACTTGCAGTTGGTCAGAGTCGGTCTTGTGTCGGGCAACTTGTCATGAATTCTGCATCGTCTGCTTCCTGCGTCGGCTTGAACGGTCACACTCCAACTAATGGCTCAACACCACCCATCTTCCATCCATCTGAAAATTCGTATGGCGACGATGCAAACTCAGTTGTATCTCCACTCCCTGTATCTAACGGATATTCGCAGTAAGCATCCTCTCTGTTCATGTCTCAATCGCCGATCGACTCGGTGCCACTCTAGTACACCGTACCACTTGCACAATGAAGAAATTGTAAACCATTTGTATCATGCAGGCTTTCAGTCCGGTGTGGGTACCTCTGTCTTCATGGAAAGTGCCTACTAAGCTCACATGACATTAGAATTACGCGGACACGATCCTTGTAAGCAAATCCCTTCCTGGACTTTTTTTTCCAAGTGGCACTGAACCTAAGCTAGCATGTTCATCAAAACTCCTATCGCCTCCATGCGATAATTTTGTCTCGTTCTTCATTTCTTGCCCACTTAATGTCCACCTCTCCACAAACAGGAGGGCAACGTGTGATATACGTGGAACTTGATCATGAACCGGAGGTCACGCACGAGGTACGTCTTCTGCGTATATTGGTCATGTCTCCGTTCATTTCTGCCACCCTGTGCGGCTAGTGGCTGAGTAGAAGTTGACCGTGTCTGCAAACGCTCATCATTTGAAGACCGGTTGCTGTTATTCTCATCATGTACAAACGCCGCCTCGGAGGCCGTATTGGACGGAGCTTTTGCTCTCTCCTGTCAACTTTGACACTGATTTGTTGCATTTACAGGGATTCGCCATAGGTATTGTTTCTTGCGTCAACAGGCTCTGACCATTGGTAACCGGCTCTCTTCCTAGCGCTGGGATATCTTTATTCTCCTGTTTCCATCAGTCTAATTCGGCCCGAGAATGCACGAGGCGTTCTCGCGGCTGGATGTCTGCTTGGTGGGATGGAGGATCTGTGTGGATATGCATATGGAGTCTGCAGGCAATCCATCAGTGTGGAAACAATTACTGAATGGCTCGATTTCATCAACAACATCCCTTGGTCACCGGACGGGTCATTCACCCCCCAACCACCTTTGACGTCTGTGTTTGGGCAATATGCTCGCAGACTACAAGAAGCCGTCTTTCATTTTCTCGTGGTTACACTTCCCAACACCTTGGAAATATATTCTTCCGCAGGAGCCGAATCCGGCTCACAAGGGCACCCTGGCCGTGATACCTTATTGCAGATATTTTCTCTTGTACCTTTCGACATGTTTAAGGCGGCTGTGGAATCACCCACTTTCCAAATTGGTGCGTGTTTGAGGTGCTGACAGCCGTCCACTGCGACACGACTCGTTGACCCACTATTAACACAGGTTCCGATCAATGTCGCTTCAAGTTTGCGAAGGATGCTATAGAGCTGAGGAAAAGGGGTAATGCGCGAGGGCATGGATCCGAGGAGACAGTGGTGCTTGCGTTTGGTGGAGGCCATATGAGTGGAAGTGCGGTTCATATCACCCGCAAAATGCGCAAGCGGCCACTCTGGAAGGTGAACTCATGAACTGACATTTATTGGCTTTTCTGGCAATCCATCATGATATTACGTGAAGCCGCTGGTTGCAGTCTGGTTGCTTGTTTCATTTTACATACTTGTCGGAATGATAACTCTCAGAGCTGTGAATAGGCCCCCAGTGGAAGACCGTGCAAAGACAAGTAACTTCACTGGTCATTGAATCAATCAATCTATACTGGCGCCGTCTCGCACCCCAGAATCGGAAAGCTCTCGGGAAGTACTAGTTAACCTTTTTAGCTGTGCCGCTTGAAACTGATCGCTTCGTCGAAGCCTCGCGCGACTTGCAGCATGCAAGGAAGATGCACCGACCGTACTTTTCCGGATGTTTTTGCGCAGATCTCCGCTTTCTCTATCAGTACATCCCTCCCAGACACGAGTGCGCCACGATCAAATAGGTATCTTCTGTCCGACCGGCAATCCTCCCAGAGATCACGAAAGCAGCGCAAGTTCAAGGACCGAAAAACCTGAACCGTCTTTCATGCAGATTTTTTTTTTCGTATATGAAGCCATGCATTTTCCATCGGTTTTAGACATCATCCCTCTCGCCCCCTCACATTTGTCGCCATGCCAAGCTTCGCCTTCGAGATTTTCTTCACTGGAAGAGATGACCCTCGTGACGGATGCATTATCATCGGCGAAGACGAGAAGCCCGTCTTTTTCGAATTCGAGACCGCCTTGCTGTCCCCATGCTCGACGCGTACGACGGTACGTCTGTGTGTGTGTGTATGTGTGCGTGTTCCCCCTCCAAGGCGTGGAGGCTTGGAACACGCCGTACACGTTCATCGCTGACCGCGGAGTTCCTCGCTTTATTTTATTTTATTTTATTCAGATTTGCAGCGACGGATATCCCGTCGCCGCGTTCGACTGGAACGCCAACGGTGGCAGCCTCGGTGTAGCCACCATCGGCGACAGGGAATTCCCGATGGAACACCTCGTCCTCCCTGGTTCTTGCCCCAGGTAAATTCTTTTTTCCCTGTTGTGTTTTTGGTTTCCTCGAGGCGCCAAAAAAAAAAAAAAATAGGAAATAGAAGACAAAGACGCTGACATTGTTTTTTTTTTCTGTTTTATTCCACGCAGCGCCCGCCGCTTCCAAACAGCTGATGGCAGGTTCTATGAATGGCGGCGCTCTTATCGCGACCTTGAGTCTTATGAGGTACCGTCATTTAACTGACCCTCGGGGTATTTATTATTCATCGTCGTTTTTTTATTTTATTTATAAGTTGTACGCGGGTCTTAGCCATCCACCGATTGCTGTGTACCGCAAGTTCCCCCAAGAAACGCCTATTGGTCCCTCCCATGGTACCCTGGCGTACAACTTCACTGACGGGTTATTTCTGCTTCAAGTACTTCTCGCGCTTAATCTCAACCGCTGGATGGATTGGAAAGAGTGATCTAAGATTGACGAGGATTCCGATAATACGACTTATTTATATCCCATAGTTTGTATGAATACGGGTATAGCGAGGACGATAGACGTAAATGTAACCAGAAATCAAGGAAACGAGAGTAAAAGAGAAACCATCAAGGAGGGAAAATGTCCACACAATAAATTCAGCAATTAGGAATTGATAGCGCCAAGCATATGTTCCAATCTTTCTTCAACAGTCCATTGCATATCGTTATCAGAGTGGAAGGAACTCGCAGTGGAGTGGTCAGGAGGTTGGTTAAAGATAAAGTTGAACGAGCCAGCGTCCATCCCTTGAGAAAGGTTTTCTACAAGGCGCCCTATCTGTGCAGAAGGGCTATAAAAAACCTAGTCGCGGGATGTTGGTTTGCAGCGCAATCGCGAAGAAAGCACAAACTCACCTTAGTTTCAGGACGGTACTTGCTCTGAGAAGACCTTTTCCGGGAACTGATCGAGGAACTGCCACCTTTTGATGTCGACCTGGCGTGTTCTTTGACGAACAATTGTACACCCTCGCCGTTCTCGCCCGTCGAATGATTCGATCCCATACTAGTCCTGCTAGGGTACAAAGAATCGATGTCATCCTCCCTCAAGCCGTTGACGAGTTGCCTAGAAACAAAAATCAGTCAAGGTGCCGCCCGATACGTACGAGGAACGAACCAGATGGTCTCGCCATTGGCCATTTCGATCACTTCGACTGCGGGACCCTCCTGAATGGCTGTATCGCCAGGGTCGCGCCCCGTTCCCGCGTCGTCAACTACTGCACTTGTATGTTTGCTCTCACCAGAGTACATATCATAGCTGGTCAAATAAAGATCAAGACACGGTTTAAATGGGGGTAACTATTACCCACAGAGAATCATACGCGGAACTTGGTTTCTCAGCGGTAGCATTCAAGGGAGGCGCCCGCAGGAGCACCTCGGCTTGCGCGCCAATAGAGGTTGCCACTCCGGGGACCGGAGGCGATCTCTCAGTAGAGAAACGGCGGCCACCGTTAGTTTTCGGAGGAGGAGGCGTCGGTGCTCGGTCATGCACAGAACGAGTCGATTGAGCAGAGGTCGCGCTACCCGAGCGGCGGTGTCGTCGCACTAATGATTTACGGTTCACCTGACTCAGGTCCACCTTGGAACTTCGAAACTCCGAGGGGAAAATGAGAGTTCTTCGAATGATGGCAGCGTTCTCAGGAATCTGACGATTCTGGTGAATTTGACCAGGCTCCCCCGCCCCCCGCACAGACAGCTTTCTCACAGTTTTGTCATCTGCACCATTGGATAGGTCGTCGTCGTTTTGGGGCTTGTCGGCGGGTGGGGCTAGACGATTCCGGTCCAGGATACTAGATGACTGTGTGCTGGGGGTGGGAGGTGTGTTGCCACCTCCAGACCATATCGATCCCGCCGCTCGGGAAACGGAGGTAGAGCGCGTGAGTAAGTCGTTCAGAGCGACCTGATCTAGTCCAATTTTCGATGCCGCTTCAAAGAGTTGTTTGACTGCAGCGGAGTCGGCATCATTGGCGAGAACGGCCGAAGCGTCAAGACTGGGACGAGCGCTTGCTTCACCCGATTGTGGATTTGTAGCTGTCGGGGGACCGGAGGATGTGACGTTCCCTCGAGCGTGTCCTTGTTGCGACGATGCTGTAGGTGAAGATGTAGTTGGCGAAGTTCGAGAATGGACGCTAGATGGACTATCTCCCGCGCTGTCCATCGCGCGAGGTTTTCGGAAACGTGCCATCAATCCTTTCAATCCTGGGGCGGCCGACGCAGGAGGGCTGGCACTTGGTGTCTTAAGCTTGGCCAACTCAGTCGAGCTGCCAGGACCGAATCTTGGCAACGGAAGGGTCGGCCGCCGACTAAGACCTTGTGAAGCAGGAACAGGCTGTGGTTGGACATCGATAGGGAAGGGTGTAATTTCTTCGCCACTTGGGGCAGTTGGCTTTACTCTCAGCGTGTTCCTAAAGCGTCTCATACGCTGAGTAATACCAAGTGAAGGTTGGGGGCTAACTGGAGGTGGAGAGGTTAGGGCAGGTAGTGGGATTGTCTCGACGCTGGTAGGGGCTGACAGTAGTCGGGGTTCAGATATCTGGCTTGGGTCAATCTTCTTACGAGACACAGATATTGTCGATGCGTTCATATCGGCAAAATTTCTCGTAGGTGACCTCATGAGGGCGGCAGTAGCCGCGTCCGCTTTGCGCTGAACTTCTCTGGCGAGCTCAGTCTGGTCGATGGGCGTTGATCGAGGGTTTCGCATGGACTGGGATCGCTGTGGAAATGGACCAGGAGATAATGTTGTCTCGGACTGTGCCTGCCGTACACTCAGGGGACTCTCCACGTCTTGCGGAAATTCCGGGGGTAAGATGGCTTCAACAGTGGGTGAAACTGAGGCAGATGAGGAGTTCTGATCGGACATCTGAGGCACGACAAGACGGTCCGAGTCATCACTCCCGAAACCCAAAGCGCGCGCGAGATCTCGGTTTCTTCGAGTTGTGGGAGAGATCTCAGGTTTAGTGTTGTCTTCAACTTTTGTCTCTATGTGGGTAATGGGTATGCTATCCACCACTGACTCTAGGAGTGCGTTGGCCTTCGCATTGTTATCCAAGGCGGGGGATCGCCGACCAGCGGGACTAGTTTGAGTCGGCGTTGGACTCATAACCTACAAAATATAATGAGCGTCTGTCATGCCGTAAGACAAAAGAACGCACCCGGCCGTTGGTCGAATAATTTGACTGAGAGGTCGAGGGCCGTCGCCTACGCAAAGAGTTTGACCTCTCACGAATATCAGGAAGAGTAGCTTTGTGAAGTGCAGCCCCAACAAGTCTTTCTTGTATTGCGACGAAGTCGGATTTGGTGAGTCCGGCGTAACGCCGGATTATTCCCTCGAAATCGCACTCCTCTTCAGAGCTGCCAGCCGTTAGGGAATCCGACTTGTCGAGGACAGACCATGTGGGTGGTGTTTGGCCAACAGAACCATTGAAGACATCAAGAGCACCACCGATTCTCTGACTAGGTTCCCCAGAATGGTAACTCGAACCTGTAGATTCTAAGGAAGAACGAGAAGAATTCGCAATGGGAGACAAAGAAAGTTGCGAGACACCGTAAGAATAGTTGGAAGGAGATTTAAAGTGTTGCCTAGAGGAACGAGCTACATTGCTGTTAGAGTCGGAAGAAGGGAATGTGGGAGATGCCACATTGCGGGTCTGAGTTGGGGTTGGGGATCGAAGACCACGACTACCAAAGGACAGCGTGGAGCCAAAGTCGTAGGTGGACAGGCTAGATGCCGCGCGAGAATCTGCGGGGTTAACTGAATTGTTCCACTTTGATGCGTACGTTGTTTGGGCAGGGCCGGGAGACTCGGGTGGCATCGAAGAGTGTAGGGACCTTGTAGGTGATTTGGAACGGTCCGTGTTAGTTTGAAAGTCTGTTTCGGTGCTCTGACTCCCACTTCTGCTGTGTGTTGATTGACTCTCGGATTTGATGCGAGCCTTCTCGGGGCTCGCTGAAGCCCCGACAGTCCACGTGATATTTGAAGGCGTGCTGGGTCGAGGGGAAACAGCCATGGGCTGGAACGCAGGACCAGACAACGGGGATACTGGTCGGCGTCGAATAAATACAGATGATGTAACTGAGCCTTCCTGCTCAGTGCCACTCGTGCTGTCACGCTGAGTATCTGGCGTACGTCTTCCGCTATTGCTCCGTGATAAATAGGAGTTTATTGTTGCCTGGGTCTGAGGGGAAGTGGGGCGAGGGGTACTTCGGGATGCGTCGGAGCCTCGTCTAAGCAGGCTGGATGAGATGGAAGACGTAGCCATGTGTGCGCTTTGCCCGTTGGCAGTTGGAACTGCCGGCGAAGCGCGTGGCGTGGTAGAATGCGAGCGGATATCCTCAGTGTCGAAAGAGGATTCGCGCGGCGTCATGGGTCGGGGCATCCCTGGTATGTAGCCCGGTAGGCGAGGGGTTGGTGAGACTGTACCGGGACGACCGTATGGTGTGGGCGATAACTCCCGAGTATCGGATTCTATTATAATTTCCCCATCGGATGATATTGCGGTGCCTGCCTCATAGTCGTAACATGATCGATGGTAGGTGGGCTGATGTGCAGATCACGCATGAGAAGCACATAAACGAGCAGGAGTTATCGTGTCTTACCGAAGCACCTGGTTCCCCTGATTCCTTCGTGTCGTTCGCCGCGCGTGAATGATCAGAGTCGCTGGGTCGAGGGGTTGGGTGTGCAGTTCGCGGCATGACAATCTCGTCTTCAGCTTCTTCTTCAAACTCTTTAATGACCTGTGCCAACGCAGCAGAAGCTCGCTTCGAAAGGCGAAGGCCACTGCCATGGTCTACACTAGATTGTGGCGGCGGCAAGTCTTCGTTGGAGGATACGAGAGAAGCCGTGCGCGCAACTGGCGTCTTGTCATTAGGGCTCGAGGGAGGAGAAACGGGACCGCCTCCGTCTGGGGTGGTGGGTCGTAGGCTCTCGATAGAATTCAGCGATGTCACCTCTCTCAGACTTTGACTTGACTCGGTGTGAGTGATCGACACAGCACTTCGATGAGTCCTCTGCGAAATTGCGCGAAGATACCCGTAATCTCGAAGGCGTCCTGACGAAAAGAGGTTGTTGCTGTACCGCTTAGTGGATCGGGGTGATGAAGTGATAGAGGACGTAGGGTAGGTAGTGGAAGCGGTGTTGCTTGAGAGATGTGAAGAGCGCTCGGGAATGTATTCGGACTCCACGCCTGTCTCACTGGCGATGCTTGGGTTGGTATCGCCTCGGTATAGTTGAGTGGTTGATGCGGTATGCTTGGAGCGGATGCGGCCAAGGGTCTGCAAAATCATATCCTCTTCGGCTTCTGTGATTTGGTTTGGCGCCCCCCTCGCTCTCTGTTCGGCGAATTTGAACTTGAGATCGACGAGGGAGACTGGGTCGCCGGAAGAGGTGCGAAGGAGGGTGAACCGGCGTGTAAGTCTGTGATCGTATTGTCAGGGATGCCATTGGAAGTAGACTGAGAAGAGACACACTCTGGAAGGATGGGGGACGTGCGAAAAGCGTCGGCGGGAGGGAGGTCAGCAGAATGCTCGTCTTCAGATGATTGCGAGAAGGAACTGCTGTGAAGGGCCGGAGGAGGCCTGCTAGGGTCGGACTTTTTGCTGTGGTAGTGTAGGGTGACCAGGGTCGGAGGTGTAAGATCAAAAGTAAGAAACAGAATATGAATTGAGGAGGTGATGCACGCGAACTCTTAGCGAGGGACGTACCGAAGACGAAGCATATGAGCAAGTGGCTTCCCTCGTTTTGAACACGTTGGCTGACACAAAGCGGCGAAGGGAGGGCGGCTCGATTAGATCTCGGATTCTGCAGGTCTCAGTGGGAGGGGAATTGAATGACAGACAACGTGTTGAACACGAGTTCGTATTTACGGAACGGTCAGGCTGACCCCAGACGTCACCGCGCCCGGTATCAAGCGATACGTAAATGGCTCAGTAACAGACGGGCAGCGAGCTCGACGTTCAACACGACAGCGGGCACGAGAAGACAAGGCAAAGACACCTCTCCCCACGGGGGAACATATATATATCATCGCAACTCCTGTCATACCGTCCTCGTGCATCATTCTTTATCTCGAGAGTCCCAGAACGCCTTGAGACTAGCTGCCAGCGAAGCCATTACCACGGCACCACCTCAGAGCCTGGGCATGGTCCGCAGGCTCATTCAATCTACCGCTTTCGGCTGCGTCTCAGCATTAACTCCCATCTTCCGTTCTCACTCGCGCCATTGTGACCTCAAGACACTGATATTTGCTTGCTCTTATCTCAAGAAGGCCAGGAAGATGTGAAATTCGGCCATTGCAGCGCCCTTAATTCGATGGCTCGCGGACTGCAATTTGTCAATTGTTCATCAGGTTACACATATAGGCTCATCCATAGGGACGGTACCCCTTGTTGTGTTTCGTTCTAGAGCTACAATCGGCCGAGCGGCGAAGCGGTTCAGATGTCCGGGGCGGAATGTTACATAGCATGCCTATGTTTCCGGCAGGGGCACAAACAAACCGATTAGATTCGCAGAGAAAGAAACCAAGGGCCGACTCACTTCCTTGTATACTCCTTTGCAGTGGCCAGAAACCTGGCTTTATCCGTCTTTAATAGCTAAATCATCACATCTAGGTTGTCACGGCCGAGTACGAAAATCCATAACCACTTACTGCAGCAATGTCAGCGTCATACGGATCATCAGGACTCGGATTATTTAGCTTCTCTTGAATGATCGCGAGCACTGTGAAACGTCTTGTTTGTGACCGGGAACATGGGAGGAGGGACGAAGGTAACTCGACTTACCGGTTGATAACGTGATCGACGGTTTCCACTGGTGACAGACAACGGATCACATAACAGGTGGAACAGAAACAGTTCGTTAACAATCATCCTCCATAACGCAGTGGCGTTATCCAAGGACATCCGTGGACCCACCTCGTCTCGGAGAATAGGAATACAGATACTGCCTTCTTCATTGATCCCGGGATGGTAAACCTTGGTCTGAAACACCACCTAACAAGCGAGAAACATTAGGTACGTAATACAATGAGAGGACACAGGGCGGCGGCGAGAGTGGGACAGAAAAAAACGGAGAGATGTGAAGGGGAAGCATGCAACGTTTTGGGGGAGAGAACACCACATCCATACTTGAATGATATATGTAACACGTGTGGCTCACATTTGGCGCCTTGAAAGGGAAGCTAGGTGGCAGCTCGACCTTGAAGCGAAATGTTCCACCTTTGTATGGACTATCAGGCTTGGGGAGATCAATGATACTATCAGTCAAGCGAACATATGAGTAAAGACGGAAAGGGCTGACCGCGCCTTTCACGGTGCAGTTCCAGACAAACAGATTGTCTTCTTCTGGTTCCACGGAAATGCCCTATGCAAACGAGTTGATTAACGGCGTAATCGCACGAGCCATCGGCGCAGTACGTACATCGACGGGCTTTTCGATGATGTCTCTTAATTCCTATCAACATACGGTGAGCTATATAATCTTGGCGACCAGGGAAGAGACAACACTTTTTGAATACGCCTAGAACTGTGTCAACTGGAATTCATTTCTGAGAAAAACAGAACTCACCGCAAGGCAGTCATTATGAGAGCGGTTAAAGATCCACTGCGGTGAAGGCGCCAAGGTGGTAGATCACGTGCTTTGATGCAACTTCCTAGCTATCGCCTCGGACGCGAGCATGGCTGAAGGCGTAGCTTCAGTCCGATTGATTCATCTCCACTCTTCCGGTTACCACATACCACTACAGTCACTGGTCCGGGCCCCTTCACAAGCGGTTTTTTGAAGCGACCACATCTTGAAAGCTTGATCAGAGTCGGACCTGATTGAACACAGTCAATGTCCATCTTTCCATCCTATCGAGCCGAGGATCTCAACCCGCCACGACATTCCCACTGTCTTGATACGATATCTTGGGCCGCGCCGCGGGTTCAGTCTATGGAGTACACGATAAATCTTGCTGATCCACTGGGACAGGAAAATCGCATAGTGGAGACGCGTACAAACCACGTGATCAAGGTAAACTCCAAAAATCCATCTCATCTCGTCTTACTCTGACCGCGACAAATGCCATCGCTTTCAACCGAGTCGTCGCGCCCATCGACGCCAAGCGCTCCAAACAATCATCCCACAAAGAAACGCAAAGTCGCATCAGCCCATCCCGAACCATCACCCGCACCCTCCGATAGTAGTCCCAACGCCGTCAATCCTGCCGCCAACGTCGTCCTCCCCGCCCGCCATGACCTCTTCTCGCGTCCACGTCTCACGATCTCCCGCTTCCCTACCTTTCCAGATACGCCCAACGTCACCTATCACACTACCGAACAACTCGCCATGAATAGGATCGGCTTCCGCTACGTCCCAGCCGGCGTCGCCCCTCCTGGCTCCGTGTTGCCCTGTCGCACCATCGAGAGCGCGCCGCCGTCCTTTCGCGTGAGCTGGGAGGATCGCAGTTCATTTGTCAAGGTCACCCCCGACGGACTTGGACTCCTGGGCGAGCGCGGCTTCCGCAGTGCCCGCTGCAACGCACCGGTCAGAGAGGGTGCATGGTACATGGAGGTACGTATAGAATGCGGCGGCGGCGATCGCCCACCGGATTCTCCAGACGCCAACATGCGCGAGGGCAGTTATGTTCGTCTTGGCTGGGCGCG
>JBBPNY010000142.1:0-35944 GCA_038091165.1 Rubroboletus pulcherrimus
GACCTTACGAAGCCATGGGACTTGCTTGCATCAGCCCTTTGCCCTGAGAAGCTTAAAGGGCATTCTGCAGTTCCATCGCAATCTCAAACTATCCATTCGGCATTCACAACACTTCTACTCGATGACTCCCCCCACAAGGCGGTCCTCCAACCCTATAATCACGTATGCATACCAGAGTATGATAGTACGAGGAGACAGCATGATCTGCGATCTTTGCTAGCCACGAAGGAACCCAAGAAGGACATGCAGAGTAAAAAACCAAAGCAGAAGAACCGGGTTGAGGAAGCCGCTCATTCCACCGATCAAATGGCTGCGGGGTCACCCCCTAGAGATGCTCCATCGGAATTTGCAGAGAAAGAACCATACGATGCAACTTTATTGGCAGTCATCGGTATCCTTGACGTTGTGAAGTTGCAGAGCAATGTTGCGGGGTGGATCCGTAAAGGTGGGTTGTTGGCCACACAGGAAAGGCGAGGGGAAGTTGGTGCATTGGACGCCAAACCTCACAGCGTTTTCAAGCCTGAGGATGGCGAGACGGTTTCGAACACTGTCGTACCAACGGGTAATGGCGCAAGCAGTACATCTGACCCTGCTGTGACGCCAGAGCAAGCTCACCTGCAGACGAAGATGTGGTTTGATGACTCGTCGATAGCGGCTTATTGGGTTGCGCGAGGCCGAAGAGCCTTGATGGAGCTGGGCATCCAGGTCGTCCACGGAGTGAGGGGATAGTTGCCGTCGAGGATCGTTTTTCTTAGACCGTTCATATGGTATGCTTCCAATACAATGATTAAAGATCGTATGACCATCGCCAGCATTACTTGGACAGGACGAAGTTGAGGCATTTGGGAAGGTTGATGCAATTCTAGCCCGTAGTACTTCTGTAATAGAATATACGCAGTGCAGGTGGCCGAGGAAGGGAGGATTTCTACCAAGTGGCTGAAACTGTCCAACGTATAAGAATCCACTGTGGTAAGCAGGCCGGCCTCAGGGAACACAGAAGCTGACAACGACTCTAAATACATGCATTCATTCGTTTGGAGCACTGCCACGATATACTCTAGCCAATCACCGATCGCGCAAAAGTTCATAAGCCGCTTCATCGATTTCTCAAATACAACACGGTTGATTGGACACTCCCCCGACCAGAATACTTTGACGGTTTACCGATTTTTCCCCAAGTGTTCTGTTCCCATAACTAAGAACGGACATGATTTCTTGAGACACGCATCCCATGAGCGTCGCGGGCGCAAGATCCATAAATTGCCGAGGACACGGGGCAAAATGATATGCTCATTCAAGAGTCCACGGCGATTCGGACGTCGGTGAGTGCTAGTCGCGCTGGCACTTCTTATTGGAGGAAAAGTTCGAGCATGCCAGACCGGTTCTGGGAGTTTTCAATTCATGGTCTCTGTCGACCCACTGATAAATTCCCGAGCGTTGTTTCCTCGGTGATGCATGTGGAGGTACAAAACTGCCGTTGACAGGTGACCGGTGACCTCGCATGCTACCGGGGATTCGTTTTTCCAGTATTCAATCACTTCACCATAGAAAGACTGCCAATGTGACACCATTGGTTCGGCCACGTTACCATCCCACTGTAACGGTACCCCCTGAAACACGTTATACACTGTTTCACCTACGGCTATATATAATCACACCAGCTGGAGCCCAGCGAGTTTGGTGACAGGCGGCCGCTCCTAATATTCAGGATTACTAAGAACATATCTTCAAATTTGCCACCTACAGTAAGTGGAGTATTTTTAGCACTGCATGTCAAGATGTTTAGGACACGACCGGGGTTGAACGAATGTGTTTCCCTTGTACCAAGTTGCTCTCGATGTTGGGCTGCACGAATCTCCCAAGATGCATATGGGCCATGGTCGCACTCTGGATGACATCATCTACCCCTGTGAATGCGCAAAATCTTACCGACGCGCAAGTTTCTATCGTTAGTCAACGACTCGCCGAGGGGGCTAGCCACAGGTGAGTTTTCTCTCTCCCAGATGTGCCAACGTCTCCCTGACCACGTCTTCAAAGCTGGGAATACGGCACACGATCCGACGTTCTCTTGGAGTACAACGCTCCGAGCTATTCTGTCATTTCCTCTTCTGCAGTGCCCCCACCCCAACAACAGATACCCCCGAACTTGACAAATGCTCTGAGCGACGTATTTTCCATCGCGCATACGATCGTTGCCAACCGTTCTACTTCGAATGGAAATATCACCGGTCCGCAACCACTCATCCAAGACTCGAGTGCCGGGGATCCGGCTAGCATCGGCGTTGCTGTTCTCCTCGCAAACTGGACCGGACAAGGCGCGTCGGACGGACTTGACTATTCAGGTGCCGCGCGAGATCAGCTCGAGTTCTTGCTTCAGAAAGCACCCATGACTCAAGACGGTGCAATCTCCCATCGCACAGAGCAAGTACAACTATGGTAGGCCACGTACGCTTATACGACCACCAGACGTGTGACCATTTGTTGGATTCATAGGAGCGACTCTGTGTACATGGTGCCACCCTTCCTGGCTTACTATGGCGTGACAACCCAAAATGTTTCGCTTTTGCAAGAAGCATACACGCAAATTAGCCTATATCGCAACTACCTACGAGATACAGAAGCTAATAATTTATGGAAACACATACAGCTTGGCTCGTATGGGACAGATGACAGGCACTGGTCTACAGGTGACCTTGCTCGCTCCGTTATCCCAAATGCATACTGAGCGATTTGACAGGAAACGCATGGGCAGCGGCGGGAATGATTCGAGTCCTCGGAACGATCCAAAGGTCACAATACGCAAATTCACTCAAGCAGCAACAGAAAGATCTCGCCAATTGGATCCAGGAAATTCATGGTGGGATGTATCGCCATCTGGTGGGTTCTCTCGCTTCAAATGAGGGTTTATTCCTTGGGCCATCTGACCTTGGTTCCCTCAAGGATTCCAGTGGACTATTCCATAATTACGCGGACAACTCGTCGACGTTCTTGGATGCGTCGTCCACAGCGCTTGTGGCGAGCACCGTCTATCGGTTATCGCTTCTATGGGGAGTCCACACATACCTTCCACTCGCTGAGTCATCGAGGAAGAGTCTGTCGGCCCCTAGCAATGACTCTGGGTTACTTCACTTTACCGAAAACGGTTGGCTGACGCCCGTCGTTAACCCTTACTCATACCCCGACCAGGGTGAGGATAGCCCAGAGGGCCAAGCGTTCGTGATCGCCATGGAAGCTGCATGGCGGGACTGGGTTGCAGATGGCGCGAAAGGTGCCAACATGTCTTCGCGTAGCATAACGTTTGACAGATACGTGTTGGTAGCTTCGTTCGTCGTCTTCCACCTCGTCGTCTGGTCCAGGATCTAGCTTATTTGATTGCAAGCATCGCCTTAGCTGTAGATAGGTCGGCCGCCGGTGTGTTGTTTAATCAAGGCATGGTGTCAACATGAGTCTGTATCCACTACTTCATAACCACGGATCGCATGCAGAGGACCACACGGAGACGGTGAGGCTCCGGAGTTTCACACCCTGGTCATGACCGGTGACCAGCTGCAAGTTCACATGCCAGGGCTGTCGCGTCAAACGTGGTTTCGTCCAATAACGCCGAATCATGTTATGTTCGCCCTGACATGATCGTACCTGATCGTTTCTCGTCATTCCACCAGCATCTCCGAGGAAAACCGATCCTCAAGTAAAGTACAGCAACTAGCAATGGGCACTTAGTATGGACATTCACACAGCTCAAGATGAAAACATTCACAAGAAAAGCGAAAATTCCCTTTTTTTTTTTTCAACCTCACCTCGCCCCGGGGTTTCTCAGGCGTACTTGGAAGCCAGGGCTCGCACGATCTCCAACGTATCCCCCCCGCTGCTTGCCGAATCCCCGACCTGGTTGTCCCATCGTTCCCCGATCGAAAGCATGAGGTTCATCACCGCAGTCGCGTTATACGACGTCCCATTTAGCTTGCTAGCCGCCAGGTACTCAACAAAGGCCTTCCAACGCTGCACGTAGTATCCACCCACGAGACCCCCCCACTGCTTCGAGGCATAATCATTGATCTGCCCCGTCGGCCCCCAGAGTGTGATCTGGTTCCGAGCTGTGTATTCGAGATAGGCCGCGTACGTCGCATTGCCGTGCGACCAGCTTCGTGCTGCATCAAGCCAGTTGGAAAGCAGGAAATTCGGATTTGTGAGCAACAGCTCGTCGAGATCGTACAGCAACTGCAACAGGGGTTTTCCGGTTGCCTCCACCGCAGCCGCGTCTGTATTCGACGCATTGAAGGTGCTGATGAGCGACTCATACAGGTCGATGAATCTGTTGGCAAGCAGTTGGCGGGTCACGTCCACGAGGTCGTAGCGGAACTCCGGGATCGCAGAGAGTCGCTTGGATGCGTTGCTGGCACGGATCAACATCTGCAGGGCAGGGACGATGGTGGTATTGGTGTCGTAGAATAAGAGGGTAGGATGATGTCCCGTGCGGTTTACGAGGCCGGTCAACGCTGGCGCAAGTTCGAGGATACTCTTCACTGTCGCTTGCGCTGATGGGTTTTGGTTGTTATACACCGTCGACGCGAGTAGCTGCCAAGCATCCACGGCAGCTGGAGGGACATCCCCAACATTGTATCGCCTCGACACCCATGAAGAGACGTATGACGTTCGGTTGATGGGCGTCGGCGACCAAGCCTGGTCGAGAAGCACGTCATACACGATCTCGTTTCCTTCTAAACCTTCCGGAGTCAAACCCATACCGACCATGGAACCCCCGGATGAGGCGAGCGCGCTCACTGGCGCCTCTGTGACATTGACAAAATTGCCCTCGAGACCCATGTTCCCTCCATAATCGTGGAGTTCGCACCAGATCCAGTGCTTTCCGTAATAGGCATCTAGCCTCTGCCACTGAGGCTGCGCCTCGCTATAGAGGTCGAGGATGATCATACTGTCATTTCCTGGTACACCTCCGAGATAGGCTTGAACGAGGTCTGCTGTCCAAAACGTCTCTGAGCTAAAGAACATCCATCCTTGCATCATCCAGATCGCTTCAGGGTCGGAGGCACGCAAACTGGCGAACGTGTTCGACGCGATACCCTGCAGGTAAGACGCGTTGCCACTGTATGGGTTATTCTCGTTGTATTGATCGAGCGTATAGATGTGCGACACGTTTCCGTATGCAGCTGCCTGCTTGTCAATGAACGACTTTTGGAGGGTAAGAAAGAGGGGGTCGAAAGGTTCGAGGAAGGAGACGTTGGAAAAAGTATTTGGAAAAAGCCCGCCCCATTGACCCCCAACGACGATAGACGCGTTAGGGTACAAATTAGAGAGTGTACGCGGGACAAATCCAGTAAACGATGGCATCGCGGGGGTCATCCCGAGCTCAACCATACGCGGGATGAGTCGTTTCTGAAGGTCAAACTGATCATTGACCCATTGCATCGGCAGCTCGCCACCCCAGCTGCCCTGGATGTTACCGAACCGATTCCACGCCTGGAAAGGCGGACCTGATAAAAACTCCAAGATCTCTGAATCGCTCAATCCTGTTTCGCGGAACACTTGGATGAGGATGTATTCGTAACCGACCCACGCAAGGGGGAGGTTGACCCCACGGAGGGCCATCCAATCAAAGAGAAGCTCCCAGTCGTCGAAGGAGTAGAACGCGGTCGCGTAGCTGAACATGACCGTGTTAAAGAAGTAGCGGTATTTCACGAGTGAACTGCGCGTCACCGGCGCCTCGACAGCTGGCAATTTGTCGGGAAGGTCTTCGAGCCTAGAACCAGTCCACCAGATGTCGACACCGCCGTATTCGGTAAGATACCTTTTTTCAACAAGAGCATCGTATCAGCCCCTGGAAGAACGGGAGGGGGAAATAAGCCCTACGTGTATAGACCGCGAGCGCATGCGCTGATCGACGTGCACTGGATGTCGATCTGAGGGTTTCCTTGGCCGTGTGAGTCTGCATCTGTCAAGGTAAACGAATCGAGGGTGCTGTCATTTGGGGTCAAAGTAAAGTTGAAGGACTTGTTATGAGCTGGAATGCGTCTTTGAATTAGCGAGTAGAGGCCGTCCAAACTTCCAACTTGGGTTGCCTCCGTCAAGGCCCGCGCCGCAGTACCCAAAGCGATGAAAACCACGAGGCTGGTACCACTGAGGACTCTCATTGCGCCAAGGAGAGTACGAGTGGAATCCGGAGAGAACAAACTTCGAAAGGGGAGAGAGAAATCAGATTGCTGGGCCTCTCGGCGTTATACGTATCCTGCTGTGAGGCCCGAGGGGTGAGGTGTGGAATCCTGTGTGTCTTGAATAATGATTCTCATTGATAACCAGTCTGACTTGCCAAGTTCCAACTTCCTGGATGCGTAGAAGCCTGCTCAATTCCCAGTTTGTTTCGAATCGTTTCGAATCGTTTCGTGTCGTCGTAGCGAGACCGTAGTCAGCCGTTATCAGAAATTCAGCTCCAGAGCGACACTCGACAGATTCGTACTCACCTTGAGTCCAAAGGACACCGCCCCCGGGGAAACTTCGTCTGAAAGTCACATGTGGCTACGCACAGATCAAGTTGATAACTGATTGCGGAATCTTGATGGTTGTAGATATGGTCCTCGTAGATTCCCACTGTTGGTTTGAGTTTAGAAGATAACTACTTACGAGTAGGAGGAAGTTGCGATCATCTGACGGCAGACGCACCGGCGCCAACACTGATCCACTGAGATGTTAGTAAGGTCATGATTAGCTACCAAGTTCACATGCCAGGGGTTGATTCCGCCAGGCCATCTCCGAGGAAACCCGATCCTCAACGTCAACTTTCAAGTAAATTACAACAACTAGCAACCAGCACTACGGAGATTCACACAGTCAAGATGAAAACATATAATACGAGAAAAGCTAAAACTCCCCTTTTCCAGCCTCACCGAGCTTCGGGCCCCCTCAGGCGTACTTGGAAGCCAGGGCTCGCACGATCTGCAACGTATCCCCTGTCGCCCACCCGCTCCCGGACCTTGCCGAAACCCCAACCTGGTCGTCCCACCGTTCCCCGATCGAAATCATCAGGTTCATCACCACAGTCGCGTTATACGACGTCCCATCTTGCTTGCTAGCCGCCAGGTACTCAACAAAGGCCTTCCAACGCTGCACATAATATCCACCCACAAGACCACCCCACTGTTTCGACCCATAATCATTGATCTGTCCCGCCGGCCCCCAGAGCGTGATCTGGTTCCGAGCTGTGTACTCGAGATAGGCCGCGTACGTCGCATTGCCGTGCGACCAGCTTCGCGCGGCGTCGAGCCATTTGGAGAGCCGGAAATGTGGATTTGTGAGCAACAGCTCGTCGAGGTCATGAAGGAGCTGCAAGAGAGGTTTTGCGGCTACCTCCACCGCAGACGCATCTGTAGTCGGTACATTGAAGATGTCAACGAGAGACTGGTATAGGTCGATGAATCTGTTGGCGAGCAGTTGGCGGGTCATGTCCACGAGGTCATATCGGAACTCTGGAATTGTGGAGAGTTCCCGGGATGCATGACTGGCATGGATCAACATTTGCAGGGCGGGGACAATGGTGGTGTTCGTGTCGTAGAATAAGAGGGTAGGGTGATGTCCAGTGCGGTTTACGAGGCCAGTCAACGCTGGCGCAAGTTCGAGGATGCTCTTCACCGTCGCTTGCGCTGATGGGTTTTGGTTGTTATACACCGTCGACGCGAGTAGCTGCCAAGCATCTACGGCGGCTGGAGGGACATCCCCAACATTGTATCGCCTCGACACCCATGAAGAGACGTATGACGTTCGGTTGATGGGTGTCGGTGACCAAGCCTGGTCGAGAAGCACGTCATACACGATCTCGTTTCCTTCCAAACCTTCCGGCGTCAAACCCATACCAACCATGGAACCCCCGGATGAGGCGAGCGCGCTCACTGGCGCCTCTGTGACATTGACAAAATTACCCTCGAGACCCATGCTCCCTCCATAGTCGTGGAGTTCGCACCAGATCCATTGCTTTCCGTAATAGGCATCTAGCCTCTGCCACTGAGGCTGTGCCTCGCTGTAGAGGTCGAGGATGATCATACTGTCATTTCCTGGTACACCTCCGAGATAGGCCTGAACGAGGTCTGCTGTCCAAAATGTCTCTGAGCTAAAGAACATCCATCCTTGCATCATCCAGATCGCTTCAGGGTCAGCGGCACGCAAACTGGCAAGCGTGTTCGACGCGATACCCTGCAGGTAAGAGGTGTCGCTGCTGTACGGGTTGTTCTCGTCGTATTGATCGAGCGCATAGATGTGCGACACGTTTCCATAGGTAGCTGTCTGTATGTCGATGAACGACTTTTGGAGGGTAAGAAAGAGGGGGTCGAAAGGTTCGAGGAAGGAGACGTCAGTAAAAGTACTTGGGAACCAGTCCCATTGACTACCGGCGACGATAGATGCGTTAGGGTACAAATCAGAGAGTGCGCGTGGGACAAATCCAGTAAACGAAGGCATCACGGGGGTCATCCCGAGCTCAACCATACGCGGGATGAGCCGTTTCTGAAGGTCAAACTGATCATTGACCCATTGCATCGGCAGCTCGCCACCCCAGCTGCCCTGGATGTTACCGAACCGGTTCCATGCTTGGAAAGGCGGACCTGACAAAAAGTTCAAGATCTCGGAATCGCTCAATCCTGTTTCGCGGAATACTTGGATGAGGATGTATTCGTAACCGACCCATGCGAGGGGGAGGTTGACCCCACGGAGCGTCATCCAATCAAAGAGAAGCTCCCAGTCGTCGAAGGAGTAGAACGCGGTCGTGTAGCTGAACGTGACCGTGTTGAAGAAGTGGCGGTATTTCACGAGTGAACTGCGCGTCACCGGTGCTTCAACAGCCGGCAACTTGTCGGGAAGGTCTTCGAGCCTAGAACCAGTCCACCAGATGTCGACACCGCCGTACTCGGTAAGGTACCTTTTTTTCAACAAGAGCGTCATTTCAGCCCCTGGAAGAACGGGAGGGGGAAAGATGTCCTACGTGTATAGACCGCGAGCGCATGCGCTGATCGACGTGCACTGGATGTCAATCTGAGGGTTTGCTTGGCCATGCGAGTCTGCATCGGTCAAGGTAAACGAATCGAGGGTGCTGTCATCTGGTGTCAAGACAAAGTTGAAGGACTTGTTATGGGCTGGAATGCGTCTCTGAATCAGCGAGTAGAGGCCGTCCATACTTCCAGCTTGGGTCGCCTCCGTCAAGGCCCGCGCTGCAGTACCCAAAACCACGAGGCCGGGACCACTGAGGACTCTCATTGTGCCAAGAAGAGTACGAGTGGAGAAAACACAGGGGGGGAGGGGAATCAGATTTCTGGGCGTCTCGACATTCAGATACGCATCCTCGGTCACAGCCTACGAATAGATGAATGTTGATGGCCGATTTCCCAATTTTGACGCGGTGGCTGCAGCCTTCTCGACAGGCTCAAGCTATCATCCGTTTGGATTGCCAAGTACTGTTGGCTTGAGCCTTTTGGAATATAACTTACTACAGTTTATATGCTGGCCATAGGGTAGCTCAGCATTAAAAATGGCCCCCGTTTGGGGGCCGTTTCGGAAATGGTTTTTGGTCGCGGGAAACCGCCCGAGAACTGTTTTGAAATCTGACATGCCCCGTTTTGGACGGTTTTCTCTGGCGTTTGGGATTACATCATTGAGCTGGGTTTAAATACTCACTATGTACCTGTTCGAGATAGACCGTGCAATTTTCGCAAGATAGCGGGGTTTTGATCGGAACCAAGTTGAAACCGACTTGAATTCAATCAACCGCGCTCGGATGCAGCATACAACGGGGGACAGTACGCTGCAAGATCGCACCAAGAATATTATTTCCTTAATGAATGTCGTGATACATCGCTAGTAATTGAACCCTTGGGATATACAATGCACCAGCGGGAAATCGAGTTGATCCTCCTTAGTTGCCTAATTAGGGAAGTAATTAGACCTCGGTCTTTGAATTCTGAGCGCCGCTGCTTGGACCTGAAACAGTGGCCTCTATCGATCAGCAAAGCGCTGCAGTGTGGCGATAACCAACTGAAACTGCCCAATTTGGTAGGTACTGTGGTTCATTGCAACAACTCATTGGCCTCAACAAAGAGGGGGAAAAGGGAAGTATCAGTGAACAAACAGTGTTCCATGAAATTGTAAGATAACAGATGGGCGCCTAGGGCCGGGTCTATGTGCGAGGATGAGCGGCTCGGGCTGTCGATCTTGTTTGCTGCATCCGTCAGGCACCCCGAGGATCGGGGTCGCATACAGTATGCGCAGGGACAGGCAAAGGGGCGGTAAGGCAGCGGTTTCGAGCTTGCAAAAGCTCTCGTCGGGGGGCTTGGCCGCCCGACGGCCGCCCTTCCGGGGCTGTGTAGGTGAACTACCAACTAAACATCTTCAGGGGTCATGTCGCTGACGGAGGCGACTCACAAAACAGTGGGACACGACCCCCCGACCAGTTGGTCTAGGATAAGGGTTGGGTATAGGCGGGTGAAGAGAAGGAGACTTCTTAACGAAGATCAGCACGGGCTGGCCGCGCGGCCGCGCCCTTCGGGAACACGGTCGCGCTTCTGCATTCCCATGCAGTATTGCGCCAGAACTGTCCGGTGCAGGTTCCATCCCCAGCCATCTCGCAAGGAAATCCGATAGGTATAGACTGGCGGCTTGAGCAGACAGCACCACTTGTGTGACTCCGAGACAAGGCCGATAATCCCAAGAGTTTCCCAGATTCAAAACCCGAACATATCCAAGTTTTGAAGCAATACAACACTCTGAAATGGGCTGTAAGCCCCCAGCACTTCACGAAGCCGATGAGTCGAAAGTAGGCAAGGGGATAGACTCGCACAACATATTATAACCTACAGCATCGATCCAGAGTACAACAACATGACAGCAATACATGCACCCACCCGAGTTCCCGGCAGCTCTACGTCACATGGGCCGTCCGCCGAGATCTCCGGGCACCAACGCTTTCTTGCTCATCGGCTTGCTGTGCGTTACGATACAACGAAGACCCTGATCTATCAACCGTCCGTTCGACAATGGATGTGCCGTCCCGGAAACGTGTCCGGAATAATACATTGGCGTTCGTGAAAAGGCCCTCTTTTAGGGATACGACAATGAACTGCGAGCCTTTAAATCGGTTTTTGAAGAGTTGACCGATATGTTGAGTGTGTGACAGGTCAAGGGCTGCGTCAATCTCATCCAAAATATACATGGGAGCGGGCTTGAACTGGAGAAGGGCCATGATGAGAGACAGTGCAATCAAAGAGCTGGTTTGAGAGTTCCGTAAGAAGTTGATGGAGCACTACATCAGCAATGACATACCGTTGTCCACCGCTAAGTTCGGTAAGGCTCTGCTTCCACACAGATCCAAGTCGGACTTTCACTTCAAGGCCTTGCATTAGGTCTTGCCCCTCTGGAGGTTGTAACTTCGCGAAGTTTCCAGGTAACAGTTCAGCAAATATGGCACCAAAGTCTCTGCAGAGCGGGACGTCTGTAATTTATTCCGCGTGACGAGAGGAACAAGCTCACCCATCGACCTTCTCCCAAGTCTTCTGAAGGGCATCGCGCTTATAACGATCAAGCTCTGTGATCGTGTCCTCAATTTTTTGTTTATCTTTCAATACAGTTCCCATCATCTTCTTGATCTCAGATTCCTTCTTCTCCACGCTAGTACCGGGGGGTAAGCAAACGGGCGACAGATACTAATCACGACGGTTCGGTGTACTGCTTACGTTTCAATCATATTCATGACTTTGGGGTTGACTTTCTTCTTCATACCACGTTGCCGTGCCTCCAACTCATCCGCTTTGCTGGACAGAGCCCCAATATCAACCGAGTCGAAGTCGTATGGAGAGCCGGGCTTCCCAAATGACCTGTACGCAGTCATGAGATACACGGACGTGGCTGATGTGACACAACTTACTGGCATTCCTCGTGAATCCAATCGTACTGTTTCTCGAGATTCGCCATGTATCCGGCCTGAGTGGCCTTGTCCTTTTCCAGAGCGCTGATCTCATGCTCCAGTCGCTTCACATTCAGTTCGGCATCGGAGATGCCCTTTTTCTTGACTTTCATGGCGTCATCGAGTTCTTTCAATTCGTTGTCGAAATGAGTTAGAGTTGCACGCTCTTCTTGTAACCTTGCCTCCGCTGTGGTATGCTTGCCCTGCACGAAGGTATTCAGCTCAAAATTTGACGCCGGCAGCCAGCATACGACGTACCGCAACATCGGCCACCTTATCTTGAATCTTGCCAACGTCTTTCTGCATTTGGTCGATTTGAGCAAGGGCATTTCGAATCGCAACGTCCTCAGCTTGGATATCATTTTCCATTTGCTCTAAAGAAGCGGAAGCGCATCAGAGGTAGTAAAAAGGAAGAAAGTTTCACTTGCCTAGTTCTAACACTGCTGTTTGGTGTTCCTTTTGCCGCGTCTTCACCACGACAGCTTGCTTTTGGAGTGCACTCTTTTGCCTAGAGATCTCGCCCTACACGAAGCGTAGTGAGTAAGGCCATGCAAGAAATCCACATGCATCTCACTTTCAGCTCATTGATCTTGCCCTCTTTGTTGTCCTTGAACTCGCGCATATCCTTTTCGAGTTTCTTGACTTCCTCTTCCGCAGCTTTTTGCTTGTCTTTGGCGGCTTGAACGGCATTCCGAAGCTCAACAATGGCTTGTTTGTGAGATCCGACCTCAGCGCCGAGCTAGACGTTATGCATCAGCTCATCCCAACATAGTAGACGAAACCCTTCTCTCACCCTCGCAGCGTTGCTTCCTCCAATCTGCTCATCCAACAAGCGAAGCTCGTGTTCTTTGATCTCCATATCCCTTGAGAGTTTCTTCCACCGTTCTCTCCTTTCTCGTCCTGCTCCCTCCCCCCTCTCTAATTCCACAAGCCGAGTCCTCGCCTGATCTAACCTTCTCTCCGCTTCCAACAATTCCTGGACTCTCAACAACATACCGCTTCCGCTAGGTGGTGCTCCACCACTGAGCATCCCAGATGGATCGTAGACATCACCGTTGAGCGTTACGGAGCGGACCTTTGCACCAAAGGTAACGGCATTAGCGGATTCAGCGTCTGCACAGATAATCGTGTCGCCGAACACGTAAGCCATGGCACGGGCAACTTCGTCGGGGTAACCGATCAGCGAAAGTGCGACGTTCGCTTTCCCAGGAGCGAGATGTTCAACCTGAGCTAGTTTCTATCGAGTTTATGAGAGACAATTTGGTGGCGGAAATGGTGACGGATTCATATCAAATGCGGACATACCTGTGCAGAAAGCGTGAAAGCGTTAATTTTATTGAGAGGTATGATCGTCACGCGTTTCTTGAGCCTGCCATTCTGCAGAAGGTCCTTGCCAATACGTTCATCCTGGACAACGACATTGTACAACTTGCCACCTGCGGCGATCTCAAGAGCTGTTGCCTTATTAGAGTGTTCGGGAGGGACAGAAGTCAGATTGGCAACGAGACCTTTGACTTTACTGCGGTCGAAAGTGGGGTAGGGCGATGTGTAGTCAAAGGTCAGGTTAGAGAGACGATGTTTGACAGCATCGCGCGCCTACAACTGAGTGTTAGCAACTACGGAGCATTATGGATATTGTTCCTGCCTCTGTCCGCTCGTTGACTACTCCTCGGGCGGTACGCAACTCGATGTCGCATTGCTGCTGTTGCTCAGCGCTCCAGCCACATTCAGCCAACTGATGTTTTAACTTGTCGAGTTCCCCTTTCGTCCTGGCGCGGTTCTGTTGTCCCTGGTTGGCGTCCTTCTCCACATCCTTCCATTTCGCCTCGAGCACTTTCAACTCCTTCTCGTTCATCAAAAGCTTCAAACGATTCTGCTCCTCCTCAGCGGCGCCCTGTGCCAGACGTGCTTTGGCATCGGCAATTTGGCCCAGATAGCCTCCTCCAGTATTCCCGGTGTTGGACGTTGACACGCCGGTTAGGAGGGTTTGAAGAAGTTCCTCCGAGTTAGTGAGGGTAGCTTGAGTTGCGTCGTGAGAGGTCTTTACGCTCTGATAAGCGTTCCCGAGCTGGTTAACTTGACCCCGTTTGTCTTCAAGTGAATCGCGCAGGTTTTGGAGTTCCTCCTGGGAAGTAGCGACCTTCTTTTTCTCCTCATCGATGTTACCGTTCGCGAGTTGGATCTGAGTTCGGAACTTCTCGAGCTCTTTGTCCAACTTTGCGACGTCTTCCTCCATCTTCTTCAGCTTCCCACCCTTCTTCCGTTCCGCTTCGCGTTTCTCATTGACTTCTCCCCACATCTTCTCTGCCGCTTTGCATTCCTTCAGCAGCTTTTTCCTCTGCTTTTCCACAGCGTCTTTCTCCGCTTCCTTGGCTTTCATATCCTCTCCTGCCGTCTCGACTTTTCTCTTAGCGTCAGTCCACTCCCACGCCCGCAGCATACGGCCGATTCGCTCGAGTTCTGTTCGCTCCTTTTGCCAGGCGAGGAACTGCCGTTTCTCAGCACGAAATTTCTCTAACTTTGGCGAAATCTCCTCGGTAAGGATTGAGCTGAGCTCCTGGACGCGTTTATCCTTCTTGTCCATTGTCTTCTTGGCTTTGTCCTTGCGCTCTTCGAACATACGAGTACCGGCCGCTTCTTCCACCATACCAAGAACTTCTTGTGGTCGCATGTTAAGGACCTGAGAGGTTCATGTAGATAATCGTACAGCGGAAACATGGAGACGACCGACCTTGGTTATACGACCCTGCATGATCAGGAAATTGGGGTTGTTGATGTTCAACTGGACACTCTGGAAAAGATTCTGAACCGTTTGCTGAGTAGACTTGTGCCCATTCAACAAGTATTTTGCTATGTTAGGGAGTGCAATCTGTCCTCGTTAATTGGTTAGTAAACATCAGGCCCTTGGAACGAGGAACCGACCTGGCGAGTGACTGTAATCTGCTTATAATCCTCTAATCCCACTGGACTTTTCTCCCGATCTGAGTTGTCGAAGACGATAGTAACACTCGCTTTGGTGACACCAGCTTGTCCACGTTTGTAAATGAGATCTTGTTGGTTCTGCGCACGCATCTACAGAAACGAGGTTGTTAATAAGGCCCAACATGCTCGGGAAACAGTTTGCGCACCTGAGCCATGTTCGTAATCCCAAGAACAAAACATATTGCGTCTAGAATATTAGACTTACCCGACCCGTTCAGGCCGGTGATTGCGTTGAACGAAGGATCCCATCCCGTTATCTGCGTCCGCACAGGATAGGATTTGAATCCTACATCATCACGTTAGAGTAGAGTTCGGTTGGGTTGTACGACTTGCCCTCCAGTACAAGCTCCTCAATTCGCATCCTTTGTGTCTGTGAGCGGTGTAGACCAGACGCGACGCGACGCGTCCAGAAATTCAAACGGAGTGTAAATCTTGGAGTCACGTGTCTAATTTTAGGTGCGGTTTTATGGCTAAAATCTGATCAGGCTTCTGCCAGGCGCCCGTTCTCAGCGCTTCAATGCATCATCATGGATTGCAGTATTGATGGTGGTATTGATAGTTCCGAAGCGAGGCGCTTAGGTCTACCTTAATGAGCACCTCCACAAAGGCCGCCTCGTGGTCGCTCAGTTCTGCCTACGAGAACACCTACGGAAAAGGAAGTTTGGAGCAAAAGCTGCCGACATATTTCTGCAGAATCACCGCCGGCATTCTCCAGCTGAGGCACGCCGCTGCGACTGTGGGGTTTAGTAATCACCTCTCGCTCGCCCTCCGACTACATACTTTTTCCAGACTTGACGTAGGTTCTTTGCACGGGCTGACGCCTTAACCTGTAAGTCAGTACATCCTCTTCAACGCCCAACTCAGCTCGCAATTAACCATCATCACCCAACAAGTCCTAGACTAGGTATGTTGGTTTTCTCTTAAGCACAGTTCGGTTGATTTCAACATCTTACCTTTGAGGATGTCGCTTTCGGATATCTCCGACTTGACCGACCTCTCCACCGATGAGGAAGACGTACCGCTCGCGAAGCGCACTTCCAAGGCTAAGAAAGCACCCAAGGAGTACAAGATTACCCGTGCTCTCCGCGCGCCCCGAACAGCGCAGTATACTGCCAAGTCGCTTTACGGTACGTCAACCTGCAGTAGAGTTCCGCTCCGAAACGTTTATTGTTTCACCGCCGACAGACCAGATCATTGAAAATGCCATAGACCTTGATCCGGAATATCAACGGGGTAAGCTGTCTGCTTGTGGAGCGAATTGCTGGTGTTGAGACTGCATCTGATGGAGTTCATTCCAAAAGATGTTATATGGCAGGAAGAAAAGCAATCTGGGCTGATCGATTCGATACTGCGCAATTACTACATACCCCCGATAATTTTTGGTGCGTTAAATTCTTGTGTTGATCAAATCAGATTTCACCACGAAATATAAAGCCGTGACAGTCCAAGACGACGGGAGTGAACTGCGAACTTGTATCGATGGGAAACAGCGTTTGACCTCAATCCAAAGGTAAAGTTATGCTTTGGCTGTACACATACATACTAATTTGACCCGTCATTCCGATGAAGATTCATTGATGGACAGGTGTGTTGTCACATATCTAGTTGCACCATTCGTTCGCTTACGTTCTTGAATACAGATACCGCGTCAGTCGCGTTCGTAGTTTCAAAGTTCAGACACTCTACTGATCCTTCTCTACCCGGTCACTAGATAAAGATTCGTGAGCGTTATTGATTACTCTATCTGCAAAGTCTGTTTATAAGTTAAACACTTGTTTGCGCAGATTTACCAATGAGAAACTTTGGTTCAAGTCAACCGCGACGAATACAAAACGCAAGCTTCTTTCTCAGCACCTGAGAACACAATTTGCAAATAAACAGATTGTGTGTGTTGAATACACAGGACTGGATGATGACCAAGAACGAGAGATTTTCCAGGCGAGTAAACAAGCTCCCACCTTAGTCAGATTCTTACTCTGGTTCGTTGTACATAGAGGGTTCAGCTGGGCGTCGCGCTCACACCCGCAGGTGCGCTTTGTTCACTTATCCGCCGTTGACGCTGATGTGACTTGCTGGAAAAAGAACGACTGCAGGCACTTGTTGGCCCGTGGTCCACGGCTATTCGCGAGATACAAAATCAGGTTCTTGGAGAAGAGGGTTTCGAAGGTTATCTCGATTGGGGGCATGCTCGTGGACGGGACTTCCAATGCCTTGCTACGATCGGTTACCTTATCGAGAATCATCCAAAGACTGCGATCCCAGGTACCAAGACACTCGAGAAATGGCTCCAGAGAACTCAACCCGTGTCAACCCAACTTCGTGTCGACTTGCATGAAACCTTCCGGATCTTTGTAACGTTAGCGCGTGACAAAAAATACAGCGGATCGCTCAATCGACCTACCCGTGTCTCCCCGATCGAGTTTGTCATGATTGGGGTGTTGATTTATTTGAAGAGGCAGACCCTCTCACTCACACAGATATCCTCTGCTATCGAGAAAATGAGGCAGGACGTTCGTGCCTCCCACCAGGATATCCGTTCAAATACTCGTGTCACGAAACACTTGAGGGAGTTTATGGCCAAAAAAATCAAAGTTTCCGAACTTAAAAGTGACGGAGAAGGAGACAAACCTGCCGCTCTAGCGATAGCCAAGGCAGCTAAACCTGTCAAGCGCAAAAGACCTGTCTTTTCAGACGACTCGGACACGGAGCCCACTCCCAAGGCGAAGCCCGCAAAAAATTCTACTAATCTAACGCCTGCTGAAGGTTGGTCAGTTTCGTTTCGGGAAAGAGGCTTACCAATCAAAATTGTTTGTATTTAAGCTGTCAAGTCAGCAAAGCAAACATCTGATACAAGTGCCCAGAAGATGAACGGCACAAAGAAAGCAGCAGTCGCACCAAGTCCCAAAATTAGCCTGACTGCGAAGCCTTCGCAGCCGTCTACGTCGTCTCGTACAACTAATAATTCGTTGTCAAACCATTTACCCGTTCCGGCCAAAAAAATACCTTTGCTTACGCCAGCGATGCAAACATCGCACAGCCGGACTCCCCCGCCTCCGCCGTCCACTTCAAATGGCCACAATGTACATTCGAGGCCTACCACATCAAACTCTGCTCACCAGGCTCATCTGACCGTACAGACTGGGTCAACGTCTACGGTGAAGGTGGAATCACCGCAGATGAGCTCGGTGAACTCCCCAGCTACCTTGTCTGCGGTTGACAGACTCGCACCAATCCGTGCTGCCAAGGCGTCTCTCGTCCCTGGTACCGGCACGCAGTCTCCTTCTGTGAACCAGGGTGCTAGCGAAATAAGGGCAATGCCTAGCCCTGGCGCAAATACTCCCCAAACACCGGTCGATCTTCGACGGAACTCTGCTGTACCCCAACCTGCAGTGTCGCAACAACAGGCTCCGCTACCACCGTCAGTTCAGTCCATGTCGCAGTCCTTGCCCGCAAACCCAGGACAGGGACAGCCCATCCCTCCACAGCTTGAAGGAGTATTGCGAGCTTTGCGTTCGCAATTTCCGCAACCTGGTTTTCCTCCTCAAAGCATCAGAAATGATGCTGTGAATCCAGCAACAGCTGGGAAATATCTGCAATCAAGTGGAATGACTGGTCATCCCGTGATGCCTCTCCCAATGTCTGGACCTGTGAGCACTGGTAGTGCCAATAAGTCAGGACATACACCCCAAGAATATGGATATGGTGTTGGTACACCACAGGTGACTTACAATAGAAGCATCACAGGTACACAGGCAAATCCAAATCAGGCATCTTGGCCACATGTGATGCCTCCATGGCCACCATCTAGTTTGGGCATGCCAGGGAATGTAACCTCACGACCATTATTACCACCACCACCACCTACCACGAACTTCTTGACTCCTACCTCGGCTGGTCTGCATGCTCTTCCGCAACGCCCAGTAGTCATCACAAGCGCTCCAAGCAACTCCATGCGGGCAGAACCACTCGGTCCTCCATCTAGATCAGTGTCCTCGGAGAGCACGATTCCACTGGCAGATGGTCGACGAGGATCATACCCCAAAGATCGACATCGTGCCTCGGATGACAGACGACCTAACAGACATGACCACAATCAGGATACCTATCGCGGCAAGCGAAACTGGTATCGTCGCCCACGATCTTAGCAAAGGGGACTCCTCGTGGTTACCCGAGCTGCCTCGGGACACAGGATAATCTTCGAAAACGGCTTTCTAATACCTCGTCGCGGGTAACAACCTATATTTTGGTGAAATAGTTCATGTTGGACGTAATAGGGCTAGCCCACCTGCACTACACCCTTTTGGGGAATGTGACAGGCATGCAGGATGGAAGTCGAAGCTTCATCCACCGTTATCGATCCGTTCTTCGCTTTTGATTCTATGCCTTCCAAGATAGACCGATGATCGTTACCCCACTTTTTCGATTCATACCTTCAGTCTTGTCATCATTACAATACCATGGTCATTTCATTATTGCAGTCCGCATGAAAAACGCGTCGTTTCAGTTCATGTTGATGTTCCGTTTACTCGTATGTTAGATTCCCGTACATTGGTCCCATACTGTAAAAATCTGTTCTTGACGTCCCACCAGGGAAGCACTTCAACTAGAATCGGAGAAGGCACTTCGCACCAAGTCATAGAGCGAGCATAGGTGACTCCTCTCGGAAGTGCTCAAACTCTGTAACGGAAAACGCTCACCAACGGATGAAGATGCGCGTCGCCGAGGCCATTGAACTCACCGCACAGCGGAATGATGGTTGTCAACAAGAGCCCACACGGGTTTCTGAAATACTGTCACAGTATTAAGGAGTTCAGTCCGGTGGTCTAGTGAGTAAATATGGGGCACATGGATCGAACGGCTGCGATCAAATAAAAGTAATAAAAAAAAAGGAAAGAAAGAAAGAAAGGTTCCGATGGGGTGCTTAAGATAACATGCGGTGGAACCTGATGCAGATGCTTTACGACGATAGGGCGGTGGGCTACATGGTAAGCCAAACTACTGTAGCAGGATGGCGACCGCCATAGCTATGCAAGCCAGTGCCACATACGGTGAGAGGCGCTCTCCTGTTTTAAAATTCGCGGTCGGTCCAGGAATTCACTGTCGTTTGGGGAAAAAAAGCGTCCACGCACCTATACGAGCAGACATGAAGAAGAAACCAAAGATCCTGCGCGCGCGTCAACACGAAAGACGATGATACGCTGGGAAAAAGTGAATATACCCGTCCTTGTTCCTGTCGATCAGACGAGGCGCAACCGCGCGCACGTACGTGCACGTACAAATCATGAGGAGGATGACGAGGAGGAGAGATTGAAAATTGAAGAGTGCTGACTTGTGGTATGGTTAGTTCGGGTGGAACGTCTAACATTCATCGAATCTCACCATGGCTGCACTTTAGAAATCTGAGCGGAAGAAAATGGGATGCGGACGGTGACCGGTCTGCGATTGCCAACCAGTGTCAAACTCACAAAGTGCGTAACCAGTTGACTTCCCGCCACGTGCACTGCGTTTCCTCTTTCGGCAAATTGGAAGAAGTGCCACCCAAAACATTAGTAATGACGCACACCAGGACATTCGATATCATAGTTGAACATTGGTTAAGTACTAGCCTTATCTCAAGTCGAGCATTTGGATGAAATCGCTGAGTATCATTGTCTAGGTTTACGAGAAATCCAGCGTTTCCAGGCGGACGCAAGTTTCTCCAGCCTAAAGCTAAGAGTTCGGCGCTCTTTCAGTAATGTGGTGGCAGTGCTGAGGTATTCACCACCTGAAGTTGATGAGACCCATATCAAGCCAATCCGTGCCAACTCAGTGAGTCAGTGCAGCTCCTCACTAACACTTTTTCGGTGGATTCGAGTAGACACATCAGGCCCAAACTCACAACAGGTCATAGATAGCCCGTCGTAGTGTTTGACATCCATCAATCCCGTTGACCTTATGGCCACGCGACGGTGGCATTAGTACCGCAATGAGCGAGGTGTTGCGGTGCTTCATCGAATCTGGCTACTTGTTCTTCTTCATACGTACGATCCCAGGCATCGATATCCGCTGTCAGTGCCTGCAGTCACCTGCAGATCCGTGTAACCGTGCCGGGTGGGTACTCCAGTGACGTGGCGCATCTCTTGTTTAGACGTCGAGAGAGAATATATTCAGCGTTGGTCTTCCTACCTTGCGAGCTATGCCTGCATCAACCAGCTAACAAATCTTCTGGTAAATTTGGCACCATACTGTATAGTTGGTGTTCGTTACAGACGGAACCCTGTGATTTCGCGTAATCCCAAGCTGTTGACGCGGGCTGTCGAACCACTGTCAAGCCTTGTCAGGATACTCTAGATCCATGTGGTTTCGCTGTCATTGACAGGTGCTTGCTTATCACAGCCGGTCTCCCTTGAGTCCGGAAACATTCATGATTCGAGCAGTACTATCCCACTGGTTATTTTTGTCTATCATTTGACAGAACGCAACATGAACGTTTGAACCCTGATACGCGACGACTGATGGCGAGCGGTCATCGTTATCGTTCGCGCCGGGTCTAGTCTTCCAAGTTGCCGTATTCACGAGCTGTAAATATTAGATGATCGAGTGACAGAACCAGGTTTCAGAATGTGTTCTGCGAGCGAGAGATAGTCGGACTTGGGGACTTTGACTAAATGGGTTCTCGCCGGGATTTCTCCATTGACATTTTCCGGTTCCCCACAGGCTTTGATTCCGGAGGCCGAGGATACGCGTGGTCTCCTGTGAATGTGAGCATCCGGCGAGTAGTTCTTCCTGGTACGCCACGTGCCGTGCATCAGCATTACGAATTTCGCGTAGGAACCACCCTGGTTCCATAGTATCGGTCTTTGCATATGTGCATGTGTACGGTGATATTATGAGCTTGCTCGTTCAATTTGACTATGTGTGACCCGGGGTTATTGTTACCAAGTTGTCTGAGGATGTACTTGTCTGGTACACAGTATTGCTGGACCGGGTGTGGTGTGGCGACCGACAGGGAGCATGCGAACAAAGAAAACGATGCGGAGGACGCTATGGTGGCACTAAGAGCGGCTGAAGATATCATCGATGACAGATCAATCGAGCATGGCCGATAGCCGCGTTAGACATGTGACTTGATAGACGGATTATATCAGGCAAGATATACACCATCAGACCCAGACATGTCGCAATCATGACAGGGATGATAACGTGTCCGCCTCCCCAAGCAGGCCCTCGACTCGAAGTCAAACAAATTTCATCATCAACTTCCCTTGGCAAACTCAAAAGAAGTGTGGCAGAGGTGTCGGAGTAGGCGGAGCTGAAGACCCCCTGAGTCAGTGAGCTGGAAAAAATCCAAAGCGCATGCGGATATTCAAACTGCTCTAATACATAATTGCATCAATGATCGAACCGAACGGTATTTTGTACTGGAGACGGCCGACGGTGGTATATGTATATACGCCGTGGGGACCGGTCGCCGCGCGTCATATGTATTTGCACATACCTTTAGCGGGTGGTGTGCTTGATTGTCCATCTTTTCAAGACTGCGGCCGACTTCATGTGACGTATGCCTGATGAGCGATGTTGACAGGTGAGTATTGATTGCCCTGGTGTATCACTGTTCAACGAAACCGGTATCGTCGTAGGCCTATGATAGAAAGCAGATAAGTTTGCATACGCACCCGATGGCCCGGCGGAAAGGCAAGGTAAAGCGTCTTGAGGTGAACTGTGCATAGGATCTCGCGAAGCACAATCACCGCTGCAGTGTCATGTAGAGAAGTTGAAGGCTACTGACTGGGCAGACTGACAACCGGCCGCTTAGCGCTTATCCTCGACCCGGTGACCGTCGGGCTTATCATTCACGTGATGGGGTGTACCGCATGGTTCCGTGCTTCGGACCAAATCCGTTCGAGAAGATCGCATCGGCGGCAGTTCTCGGTCGCAAAGCGAACACAACTATGGACTGAATTCCGCCTTACATTCCCCACAAAAACAGGATGTACCGCATGGTTACGGGCAAGTTCCCAGGATTAGTGTGCCTTGTGTGTAGCTGCGCAATACGGCGGTGAGTCTGATGAGATGCGTACCAAACCCGTTAATTTGGCGGGGTCGTACCCGGCACTTCTTGGTCGCAAAGCGAGCACTATTTTCGTCACATCCCCTGCGTTCCTCAAGTACAAAAACCGGCCTGTCGCACGATTGTTCCTCTCCACTGCCTTGAAGCCCCCCTCCACGGCGTCCAATGTCGGTTTATGAGGACCACAATAGCCTCGGCTCGGCTGAGAAGGAGAAGCAAGCAGGTAGCTAGACGACTCTCTCGTTTGCCAACATTCCCTCACGACAACGGTTCTCTCCTCAGAAATCCTCAACGCGGCTCTTCCCCTCGAGGATTTTGATGATCCCAATATCAACAAGGATGAGGCCCTCGCTGGGGTGCTCGGTCAGTATATCGTGTCATCGTTCCGACCTGTCTCTCACAACGAAATCGACAGAGGATGACTCCCCCTACCCCGAGGTGCGATCCGCTGTTGCAAACACAGACGATACCAGTATTCCTTGCGGAACCTTCCGTGCATGGGTGATGGGTATGCAATGGGTCTTTAGAATCACTTCTATCGGCGCTCACTTATTCCATCCCACCAGGTCTCATGTGGGCAATCGTCGTGCCTGGCCTCAACCAATTCTTTTTCTTCCGATATCCCTCCGTCACTATTGGTGGCAATGTCGCACAGCTTCTCTCTTTCCCAATGGGTCGGTTGTGGGCAAGAGTTCTGCCAAACTGGAAGATTTTCGGCATCTCAATCAATCCTGGCCCGTTCACAATCAAAGAACATGTTTTAGTGACAATTATGGCAACTGTCGGCTATCAGTCTGCATACGCTGTGCGTTTGCGATGTTCTCTCGGTCATACTCCCGACTCACTAGATTGTCAAAGACCGATATTATCGCGGTGCAAAGAGTGTACTACAATCAGATATTCAATTTTGGCTGTACGTGTTCTTGGATGCTGACTTTTGATCCTGATTTTGACATTTTTTTACAGATCAATGGATGTTGGTCATGTCCACACAGTTGATCGGCTTCTCCCTAGGAGGCATCATGCGCCGCTTTCTGGTCGAACCTCCTTCCATGAGTATGTGTAAATCTTGCCCGCACAACTGCTCCCTGATTCAACCTTTCAGTTTGGCCTGCGAACTTGGTTACCTGCGCGCTCTTCAACACTTTGCATGCTCAGGTCTATGCTGGCATGGGCACCCGTGGGGGTCTCTCACGCGGGCGATTCTTCACATACGTCTGGTTCGGTGGTCTTTGTTGGTACTTCTTCCCGGGCTATCTTTTCCAGGCGCTCAGTTACTTCACCTGGGTATGCTGGATTGCTCCGGAGAACGTCGTCGTCAACCAGCTCTTCGGTTACCAGAGTGGTCTCGGAATGAGTCTCATTACCTTCGATTGGGCTCAGATCACCTATATCCTCAGCCCTCTCGCTTCTCCGTGGTGGGCAGAGGCAAACGTTATCACAGGCTTCATCGTGTTCTTCTGGATTCTAGCACCTATCATTCATTTTACCAACACTTGGTATGCGGCGTACATGCCCATGCAGTCACGCACTTCGTACGACAATACTGGTGCCGCTTACGACGTGACAAAGATCCTCACGACGGATAACCGACTTAACCTCACTGCTTACCAAGAATACAGCCCTCTGTTCCTGTCGACCACGTTTGCACTTTCATATGGCCTTTCGTTCGCATCCATCCCAGCTACAATCGTCCACGCTATTCTCTTCTTCCGCAAACAGATCTGGACCCAGACACGCCGAGCTCTTCACGACCAACCTGACATCCACTCACGTCTCATGTCCAAGTACCGCCGAGTTCCTGAATGGTGGTACATGAGCATTTTCGTGGTCATGTTTGTATTCGGCATCATCTGTATTGAAGTTTGGCCAACCGACTTCCCTGTCTGGGGTTTCGTGTTGGCTCTTGCGATCGCATTCTTCTACATCATTCCTATTGGTATGATCCAAGCTATCACCAATCAACAGATCGGCCTCAATGTTATCACCGAATTGATCGTTGGCTACGCTATCCCCGGTCGTCCTCTCGCCATGATGATGTTCAAGACTTGGGGATACATTACGATGGCCCAGGGACTTCAATTCGCCTCCGACTTCAAACTTGGTCATTACATGAAGATACCTCCTCGAACGATGTTTTGGTGTCAGGTGGTTGCTACTGTACTTGCCGGGACCGTCCAGCTTGGCGTTCAGTCCTGGCTGTTTACCAATATACCCGACATTTGCAGTCCCACGCAGAACAATGGCTTCATTTGCCCCAGCACACAAGTGTTCGGGACCGCTTCTGTAATCGTGCGTCATCGAAAACGAGTCTTGACTTGGCAATCCGACGACTCACATTGCGCCGTAATTTAGTGGGGTGTTATTGGTCCTCAACGCCAATTTTCCAGTGGTCAAGTATACAACGGCTTGGTCTGGTTCTTCCTCGTTGGCGCTCTTTGTCCAGTTGCTGCGTGGCTCGCCCAGAAGAGATGGCCCAACAGCTGGGTCCGCTATATCAAGTATGTCACATTTCTCCAGCCATCTGAACCCGGACATTGAAACATGTGGTCTAGCTTCCCCATTATTTTCAGTGGAACCGGGTACATTCCTCCCGCGTCAGCTGTCAACTATGTTACATGGGGTATCGTCGGTTTCATATTCCAATACGTCATTCGTAGACGTCACTTCTCCTGGTGGACGAAGTACAACTGTATGTATCACCCTGACTTACACATCATCCATGCTCACTTATACCTGCTGCCTCACATGCATAGACGTCCTCTCCGCCGCGCTCGACACAGGTCTTGCGTGTTCAATTATACTTATTTTCTTCTGTCTACAATACCCTATAAATGGCACGATTGGTGCGAACAATATACAGAAATGGTGGGGGAATACCGTGTTTTTGAACACTGCCGACGGCCTTTTGACGCCACTTCGAACGACCAACGGGACATTTGGGTGAGTGTCCAGAGACAGTGGTTTGGATCTCCTATGTTGATCACGTCCTAACCCTCTTGATGCAGGCCTTCGACTTGGTGAAATCTCAACGGGGCATGTTGAAGTATGAATTGAACGATGTCATGTATAATCATATACCTACTTATACGATGGGGACGATGGGGAATGCAAGTCTGCGTGCAGAGATCATTAGATGTCGCTTGGTGTGTAACGCACGACGAGGAGCTGCTGTCTTCCTTTACTTTGAAAGTGAGCCACACATTTGGAGATGTGTTTTCGGCTCTAGTGACAAGAAACGCTCGCTTTGGCTGTACTGGGTCGCTCGCATTCGGTTTTCGCTATTCGTCTGGTGCCATTGCATGTTATGGGCTGTGGTCATTTGTACACAGCGGGCGATGAAACACAGAGCGAGGGTAATTCCGCAAAACGCGATCAGTTCGGCAGGATATCAACAAACACCTGGCGCTATGTACTGTAAGTCATGCTCAGGAACTGAACCTGATATCTCGTGGCTGTGCATTCGTGGGACAAATTGATGTCTAGCCACACTGAGCACGACAGCCAGTAGCTATCACACCACCGTCGACGTCCCGTTCCCCCGCACTCAACGTCTTAACAATGGTCAGTCCTAGTTTCTCTCGTACCGTCGAGCCTCTCAGACGTCTCTATCCATCCTCAAACTCGTAAATCGTAGTCATGGAGGCTGGATGCTTGGGCGGGTCTGGCGATGTACCAACGATGCTTGGGTCAGGTTTAGCTGATCAGGTCTTTTATCGTTCGACAGGCTAGCTCGGAACTCGCAGCAACATACGCCGCCCTTGCACTCGCCGACGACGGCATTGAAATCACGGTACGTCGATACGGAAGCGTCCAAGCCGATCCTCAACTCAGATCTTGTTAGGCCGACAAAATCATTGTATTGACGACTGCTGCTAATATTGACCTTGAGCCCATCTGGGCAACACTCCTCGCAAAGGCCCTAGAAGGCAAGGACGTCAAGGATCTGCTATCAAACGTCGGCGCTGGTGGAGGAGCACCCGCAGTGGGTGTTGCCTCAGTTGCGGCTGGTGGAGGTGCCCCTGCCGCCGCCGCCGCAGAAGAAGCCAAAGAGGAGAAGCAGGAAGAGAAGGAGGAGTCAGACGACGACATGGTATGTACTCGCCGGCCATACTACTCTGCGAACTCGTCTTGTGTGGCTGACCGCCGACAATCGTTTCATAGGGCTTTGGACTGTTCGATTGATCTCCTTTGCCGCTTGCTATCTTATTTCCGCTGTATCCTCATCTCATCACGCATACACTGTGCATCAATCAAAATTCTTTGGGCCACTTGGCCGAGGATAGACTGTCGTCTACTGGTACTGAGTAACATCATCGAGCACATGTTATCTTCTTCCGCCTTTACTTTTTGGTGGATGGGAATAAGACGGCAAGCGTTCGGCATTTGCCAGACACTGACATTACTGCTCTACGTTCTATATGTTTCGCGCGGCACTTGGTTCGAAATAGACATGTCACTCTTCAATGGTTCAGTGAGTTCATGGTATGTTTCTATTTCCGCCATCGACTCGAATTTTCGCTGCGTTCTCCAGTTCCAGAACGACACGGTGGATCAAATCTTGCCCATCTACTGCGCGTCTAACGCCAGGAGAACTCAAATTATCCGCCAGCCTTTCCTGCGTTTACAAATTCTTCGCCGATTTCTGCCTTTGAATCCACGCAGTTTTGTCGCTCTGTCCTCGGCGACGACACACTCAGCACTGAGGTCGCCCATCCGTCGTCCTTTTTCAAGCCCTTTGCTCAGCGATCGCTCGTTTCCCAATGTCGAAGACAATGATAGATGCCTCCACAGACATTTCGCCATTCATGATCAACGCGATCGTCCACTTCCTGTCAACTCTGACGTTCGGCTTGGGTCGTTCCAAGTCAGAATCTCGAGCAAGTCACTCTGCCTTGCCAGTGTACGAGAAGGCCCATGGCCATGCTCGCAAGAAGTCTTCTTTGGTTCCTCACGCGGCTCTTGTTAACGACAGCCTACGTATCCTTCCCGAGGTTTGTCACAGTCTTGGGCTCGCTGGTACCATGAGTGGTTCCGTGGGCGGCATTTCCGAGCAGGACTGCGATGGCGGCGATCCAGACTCTAACGTCCCCGACGCGTCGCAGGTCATCTTGTCGAATTTAGATCAAGAGGTAGAGGATGCCATTTCATTTGATCGCGAGCTAGTGCGCCCACCGCTTGCTTGGCAGCCCGTCTCTGAGGAGCTCGCTAGCTGGGGTTCCCATCTTCTGGGTGACCACGATCATCGGCGACGACCACCACGCTGATATTGAAGGGGCTGGGCCATTAACCGGTCTCCTTTGGTATGAAGTTTCCTTATGTAAATTCTTACTTGTGTGGATTTCATTCGGTCTTTCTGTTCACACACTCGGACATATCTCCTCAGATTTGGGCATAGGTATTCCTCACTGGGCCTCAAACACGTCTGACCTTAGCGACTCGCTACACGACTACAACACCACATGGCTATTTTTTTTTGATAACGCTCAACATCTCATGTTTCTGACATCATCGCATCATCCTGCTTCAAGTTCCCTCGCCATATAGCTCATCAATCTGAAAATTGCGCTCACCAACCCCAAGGATATCTGGCGCGAGACATGATCAGTGTTTTCGAATTTGGAAAATCAGGCTGGTGCAATCCATCGCCCTCCTCTCGATGCAGTCAGCTCCGAGTCCCTCGTTCGGGATCAATCACGCAACACTCCTGTCATGTCTAACACTATTTAACTCAGCGGGAGCCTTGGGTGGGCCCAAGCTAAGAATCATCCAACTCAGCATGCTCATCGCCCTCGATCAATCCATCCACATCGTGCCCACCTTCATGCTTGAAAACGGACTTCTTCTGAGAGACGTCCCGGTCGCATACAAGACATGGGGTCGTCTGAATGAATCCAGAGACAACGTCATGATCGTCTGCCATCCATTCACCAGCAGTGTCGACGTCGAAGACTGGTCCGTAGTCTCATCTTTACTTCCTCGTCCTCGTCCATACCGAAGATGGTACAGGTGGGGTCCACTGATGGGTCGCGGAAAGGCGTTTGACCCTGATCGATTCTTCATTTTTTGCGCCAACGTTCTAGGTTCGCCGTATGGAACGGCTTCCCCGGTGACGCGCAACCCAGACACGGGCCACCCCTATGGCCCCGAGTTTCCGCAGACGTCCATCCGGGATGATGTTCGGTGCGTCCATCCCTTCCGTTGCGATGTGCAGCTCGTCATGGCATCTTTTCCCCCACACGGGCAGACTGCACAAGCGCGTGCTAGACCACCTCGGCGTATCGCGGGTTGCTGTCGCCATCGGAGGCTCCATGGGCGGCATGGCTGTCCTGGAGTGGCCGCTCTGCAGTCCTCCCGGGTATATCCGCCAGATCGTCCCCCTAGCCACCTCCGCCCGATACTCGGCGTGGTGCATTAGCTGGGGCGAAGCTCAGCGCCAGTGCATCTACAGCGACCCCACGTACGAAGGCGGCTACTACATCTCCCAACCAGCATCAGGCCTCGCCGCGGCGCGCATGGTCGGACTACTCACCTACGGCTCGCGCGACTCCTTCGAGAGTCGGTTCGGAAGGTGTCCGCAGGTCGCTCCTGTTTCTGACACTAACGCCTATCCTCGCACGAAGACGGTCGCACCCCTCGCCCTCTCAGCAGCCGACACGGCCCTCGTCGCACACAACGGAGGCAACCAGCGCACATCCCGCCCATGCTTGCAAGCACAGTCCCCATCCCACACCGCGCCGCACTCTCCTACATCCGGACACGCCGAATACAAACCTTCGTCCACACTCCAATCCCCACCCATATTCTCGGTCGAGTCTTATCTCCGCTACCAAGGCGCCAAGTTCGTCGCCCGATTTGACGCCAATTGTTACATCCATATCACACGCAAAGCGGACACGCACGACCTTGCTCGGGGACGCACAGACCTCGCCTGCTCTTTTACCGACACCGACACCGACACCGACACCAACATTACCAACCCACACCTCGACCCACAATCCTCCGCCCTCGCCTCCATCCTTGCCACCCTACCTCGCCGAGCGCTCGTTATCAGCATTGAAGCAGACGGTCTCTTCACGCCCACCGAACAGCGGGAACTTGCAACGCATATCCCCGATGCACAACTCGTCGTCATTCCGTCCCTCAACGGACACGAGGGTGTCCTCCTCGAATCCGAGCGGATCAACGTACACGTGCTTCGGTTTTTGCAACGAGAGTTTCCAGAGCATTATGAACGCGGGGGTGAGGTCCAAGGCGACTCGGAGGAAGGCGCACCGGAAGGTTTTTCGGTAAAGAAAACGAGCTTGTTTGGCCAGGCGGTGGTGGCGAGGTTGTGACCTGCCAGTGGGCGGCGACACTTCTCGGTCGTATCGGTGCTCACTCAACCGGGGGAGATCTATGTAACTATCTGTACTTAGTGTAAGCCCAGGGCTCGTGATTATACTAATGGTGTGTGGGCATGTACTTGTTAAGCTTATATGTCCAGCCTGTTGACAATACGAAAATATTTTTCTTCTCTCCTCCTTTCCTGGCATATCCCTTACAGGACCTCTCAAAACATCAAACAAGCAGTGGGAACAATCTAATAGTAATAATGTATTTACTCTTTGTAGTGTTAGCCAAAGTGAAAACAATCTACAACCTAGGCACTACAGATGCTGACATAGATCTTCCCCGGGTGAGCGAGTACCAATATAATCGAGTAGTGTCGCCGCCAGGGTCACCACCCAGCCAAGCACGCTCGTTTTCTTTACCGAAATATTTTCCAGTGTGCCTTCCTCGTCCTCGCCCTGGCCCTCTAATTCATAGTGCTCTGGAAACTCTCGTTGCAGAAAGCGAAGCACGTGTGCGTTGATGTGCTCGGATTGGAGGAGGACCCCGTCGTGTCCGTCGGGGGACGGGATGACGACGAGTTCCGCATCGGGGATGTGTGTCGCGAGTTCCCACTGTTCGGTGGGCGTGAAGAGAGCGTCTGTTTCAAAGCTGATAACGAGTGCTCGGGGAGGTAGGGTGGCAAGGATGCCAGCGAGAGCGGAGGATTGCGGGTCGAGGTGTGGGTTGGTAATGTTGGTGTTGGTAAAAGAGGAGGCGAAGTCTGTGCGTCCCCGAGTGAGGTCGTGCGTGTCCATTTTCCGTGTGATGTGGATATAACAATTGGCGTCGAATCGGCCGACGAACTTGGCGCCTTGGTATCGGAGATATGACTGGGCTGAGAATATCGGTGGGGATGGGGGTGTGGACGATGGTTTGTATTCGGCGTACTCGGACGCAGGAGAGTGCAGTGTGCTTTCAGATGGGGACTGTGTTTGCGAGCACGGGCGGGATGTGCGCTGGTTCCCTTCGTTGTGTGCGATCAGTGCCTGGTCGGCCGCTGAGAGGGCGAGGGGTGCAACCGTCTTCGTATGAGGATGGCCGTTGGTGTCAGAAACAGGAGCGACCTGAGGGCGCCTTCCAAACCGACTCTCGAAGGAGTCACGCGAGCGGTAGGTGAGCAGTGCGACCATGCGCGCCGCGGCGAGGCCTGATGATGGCTGGGAGATGTAGTAGCCGTCTTCGTACGCGGGGTCGCTGTAGATGCACTGGCGCTGGGCTTCGCCCCAGCTGATGCACCACGCCGAGTGTCGCGCGGAGGTGGCTAGGGTCACGATCTGACGGATATACCCGGGAGGACTGCAGAGCGGCCACTCAAGGGCAGCCATGCCACCCATGGAGCCTCCGATGGCGACAGCAACACGTGATACGCCGAGGTGGTCTAGCACGCGCTTGTGTAGTCTGCCCGAGTGGGGAAAAGATGTCATGATGAGCTGCACATCGCGACGGAAGGGATGGACGCACCGAACATCATCCCGGATGGACGTCTGTGGGAACTCGGGACCATACGAGTGGCCTGTATCTGGGTTGGGCGTGACCGGGGAAGCCGTTCCATACGGCGAACCTAGAACGTTGGCGCAGAAGATAAAGAATCGATTGGGGTCAAATGCCTTTCCGCGACCCATCAGTGGACCCCACCTGTACCATCTTCGGTATGAACGAGGACAAGGAAGTAAAGATGAGTGTACGGACCAGTCTTCGACGTCGACACTGCTGGTGAAGGGATGGCAGATGATCATGACGTTGTCTCTGGATTCATTCAGACGGCCCCATGTCTTGTATGCGACGGGGACGTCTCTCAGAAGAAGACCACTTTCAAGCGTGAAGGTGGGCACGACATGGATGGATTGATCGAGGGCGAGAGGTGCGATGAGCATGCTGGTTCAGTTGGATGAATGTCAGCAACGACTAAGTTGGGCCCACCTCTTAAAGCCTTGCTCCCGCTTCGTTAAATAACGTTAGACATGATAGGACTGTTGCGTGATTGATCCCAAACGAGGGACTCGGAGCTGACAGGCATGAAAGAGGAGGGCGATGCACCGCCGGATTCTTGCCACTAGCCAAATTCTCCGAATTCGAAAACACCAGATTATCGCGTCTCGCGCCGGATAGCCTCGGGTTTGGTGAGCGCAATTTTCGGCTTGATGAACTATCGTATGGCAGGGGAACAAGCAAGATGTCATCTGTTAGAAACTATCGGAAACATTCAGATACTCATTAGCCGAGCAACCTATGTATGTAGTCACCCACCTAATAGTTGCTCGGCTAAGCTTCATGAAACTACCGTTCAAGTTGCGTTCGACGAGCTTGTCCACATTAATGGTGCCCTTCGATGAATCAAGAAGCATTACGGCGCATCTAATTGGAAACTTGTCATGCCTGAGCGTCCCTGGATCCAGGATCACGCGTACGGCGTACGGTGACAAGCTTTACTGCGGTTTTCATATCGATGCGGAAAATGCGTTGAGAAAGTCGCGCGTCGGAATCCGCCGGGAAAGGACCCCGGTGCACCACATCGCCCACCATCCAATACAGCCTCTCCGAGTTACGAGTGAGAGATGGCGAAGACAAAGACATGCCAGTGAAGGATGGACGCAGCGCACAGCCGTGTGACTACAAACGCTGCCTACTCAGCACACGCTCAGGTGCACCCAGGGTCCCTTCCCGGCAGATACCGACGCATGACTTTTCTCAACGCATTTTCCGCATCGATATGAAAACCGCTTACAGTAATCTCTGCTCAGCTTCGGATCCCCAAGTTTAGCTGACTGAGTGGCGCCGCCCATAATGTATACCGAGCGACTGGTTGCTCGGCTGAGCTTCATGAAAAGTTGATCAAGTTTGCAATTGATTGTAGTGGACGACGGTCTGCGAAGTGAAACAGGCCGCGGCCCGCCGGTAAATTTTAGCGGTTTGCGGATAGGCTTACGACTCGTGGTTTGCAAGCTTTTGATTGGTAGAGATGGGGCCTCATCGAATATCGTGTGTCGGCTCTCATATGCACAGGTGATAAAATCGATAAGGTCGTCCAGTCGGTAGATCCAACCTATCTGAAAAGCGCTATGTAACATTATCGCTTGCCTGCTCTGCTGTGGTTGGAGGATGGCTGGCAGCCGCTTCTTCATCAATCCAAACCGGGGTTAGTTAGTACTCAATGAGCTCGGCTAACCCGCTTGGCTCTTTTTGGAGTCGCTTAGTAACAGTCCGTTTGGCCAATGAGAGCCTCCCAAAAGTGTCGTGGATTGAATACGTTATCTTGACGCTTTCCTGATGGCCGGCCTAGCGTGAATATCCCACACCAGGCAACGCGGTACCAAAGACCGGTACTAGATCTACAGCAAGCATGTCATTAGTGAGGGGGGCAATACCCCTTGCCCGTGTCGTTGGAGCCTATCAGATGGCATGTTCGCCAAACACCACCCCCTTGGCGAGTCCTGATAGAGACCCTGTGAAATCAATGAGGGCTATGCGGTGGCACCCATTCACCACGGTCTCCGTATAGCGCTGTGGACTGCGTCCCAGCCACCTGTGATGCGGGATATTGATCGACTGTCAATCCGACGAGTTCTTCAGCAAAGACAGCCCGATAAAATCCATCATCGTCTTCCAGATCGCGCAAACCACGCGGAGTTAAAAGGTCCTTCACAATTCCCAAAAGGGACTCCTCCACGGCTAGCTCCCTGTACCGCTCCACAGATTCAATCTCGGATGCGGTCAGCACAACTCGGTGTACAGCAGCGTCGCGATCTGCCCGTAAGCGTTCTGGAGGAGCGGAAGGGGCAAGTGGGCGAGAGCCCCCAGTAGCGATTAAGCAGTGAGGTCTATGCTGTGAATCGAAAGCGAAATTTACCTCTTCAACCTCTTTAGGGTTGGTCACGGGTACGGGTAACACCGCGGTATAGGGCTGACGGGTATGGCGGGTACGGGTACGGTGTGAGGAGGACCAGACCCGCGGCAACACCGTACACCGTGAGCGCGGTGTACGGGTCTGCACGGGTGCGGCTCCTGGAACAGGTACACATTACAAATCATAAACACTTCCCTCCCTGATCTACCCATCGAAGTGCGGTGTTTCAACCGATCGTAAAGCCTCGCAAATCTTGAGCTTGATCTGTCTATTTGTGAGCGGGAAGGGTTACTACCCACCCATGAAAGAACTATCAGATCTCACAACGTGTATTGCAACATGCACGAAAGGCCGAAAGAACTCAGTGACCACCGCTTCATTCTGTGGTTACAGGCTACTAAGATTCACCTACAGTGCTCCGTCGTCTCACAAAGACTGCTCATCCATCCCACTTCCATGCACTCTGCCAAGAAGATTGTGACGACAACCATGAAAACGGCTGCTGCAAAGGGCCCAACAATTGTCATCCCACCTTTCAAGAAAGCCAAACTCCCCTCGCGATCCAGGGAGGGCAGTGCTACTGTCTCTCCTATTATCATTGACTCTGATTCTGAGAATACTACTCACACCGCATCACACAGCAAGGATGTGGACTCCTTGGTGCCGAGCAGCACGCCCAGTGAACCGTCAGATGTCCTTGTGGAAGTAGTCCGGCCAAAAAAACGAAAGCATTCGTCACAGTGATTGATATGCCAGTGGTAGTATGTACTAGTAGCTACTACATGCTTGTAATACCTTGCTGTGTACTACTTAACCCGCGGGTCCTTTGCATACCGCAGGTACAAGACCATACCGCGGGTAGTACGGGTCGGTGTAGACCCGTACCCTGCGAGGGTACGGTGTTCGCGGGTACGGGTACGGTGTTGTGTTGCCGGCCCGCGGTGTAACCCGTGGTCAACCCTAAACCTCTTCCAATGTCATACTGAGGTGGCCTCGGGCCATCACGTGGCTGATAAGGTCGATATCTCGTAGACGTGCGGGCCTGCTGCTCCAAGGTGTGTACCCTGACTGAAGGAGCAGAGAGCTCGGTCTTGGGACTGGATTCAGACGATGATTTGGCTGAGGATGAAAGTGGTGGTACAGCGGGTGTCGCATTTGATAAAACAGAGACAACTTTATCCATAGCGCTCATGTACTGGAGGGTCTCGTTGTGCGGTTAAGCGTCTCGCCAAGTCAAATAAAGCTTAAAAACCCGAAAATACCACCACCAGCATTGTTTAGATATTGCCCCGATTTATGTACCATTTACTGATCATGATCCCGTCTTATCGAGTTATTGAGGTGTTAGGGAACATGCCTACTCGGGCCGAAGCCTCGTGGCCCGCCCGTCAACATACTGCTACACGCGTCCCGGTCGCTCACAACGTGCCCGTCCGCCTGCGTTCTACAAGTTCATGCATCCTTTTGATCTTTATTACAATAATGCTATATGTCTACAAGTATATTTAAGTAGCGAGTTTCCGACAATCATGTAGATAGTCTCACCGGCCCAACGTCCTTTTTTTTTTTTTTTGGTACGCGCCACTGTTACACCGACACCTGACGACCACGCCGTGTACGTACTCAAAGTGAGTTTGAACTAACTCATGCGGGCCGACCGAAGTGTACTTGTAATGTCTCGCCTTAATAGCGACTGGCGGCGGCCGCGGGGGGGGGGGGGTGGGGGGGGGGGGGGGTGCGC